>JAPMUY010005458.1:0-39664 GCA_026901105.3 Galaxias olidus
GTTACGGCCTAGTGTATGTACATCTGTCTATATATGTACATGGCCGTATTGTATGTGTTTGTGCCCTCCTTTTCTCCACACTCTATCCTTCAGTCAGGTGGACAGACCTCCATGGCCACGCCCCTTCATCACCCTACACTCCGTGCAGCTGTGAGCGGCTAGGACATCAGGCCTGCCGCGCTACAAGAATGACGGAGAGAGACAGAGTTGGAGATTGACACAGACCGAGAGAGAGACAGAGAGAGATATTACGAGAGAGCGAGTGCTTTGGTTTTCGGTGTTCGAAGCTAAGACAATTATTGTTAGTTGCTAATGACGTTGTGCTATTTGTGATTGCTTATTTGATACACTTTTGTTATTGTTAAGTCTGGCACTCGGTGTCACATTTCTGTTTTGAGCACATCCCGCACAGGGTCAGCTTGACTAGGTAAGAAACCCTGGGGTTTACTCTTCCTTCACGCAGGTGCTATATGTTATATACACTAGGTAAGGAACGGGTGCCACCCCTTGTGTTTTGAAGCTAGCTAGAGATTTGGATAGGTAGTCAGAGAGGTTTTGTTCTATGGTTTTGTTTACTTTGGCGCCGTTCTTTGTCCTGCTGCTCCCTGTGTGGCGATCACATTAAATAAATTACTGTACACTACACCGCTGCCTATTGTGTTGCGTAAGTCACATCACACTACTCCTTATGGACAAATGTTAGACCCTTATTTCCTAGACACACACACCGTGAAGGGTCGTAACATTATTGGGGGCTCGTCCGGGATATTGTTAAACCAGGGGTGTTCATAATCGTTTGGAGTAGAGTGCGGTCAAGGTGTACGATTAATTGTCTTTTCTGTTGAAATAAGATGTCTGTGTTTGATCTAGGGGAGTTCCTGAGCGCGCCCTCTATAGAGCGGCTTGATGCATGTAGCAAGGCTGACCTGTATGAGTGCTTCCCATTTCGGTCGATCTCTTTCGACCGTAGCCCTTGTGAAATCGCGAGGCTTAAGGAGCTAGTGGCTGAAATCTTGGTAGAAAGGCAGGTTGTAGAAGCTGGAATGGCCACTCCTCCCAATGTAGCTGTTTCTCCTCAAGTAAAATCCCCTGTCACTCTGCCCCGGTTTAACCCATTGTCTCCTACGGTTTCAGGTTCTAGTTCTGATGCTCGTGTTAAAGTCCGTCTGGCTCGTCTGAATATAGAGGCACAGGAGAGGCAGAGAGACGCGGAGCATAACCACCGTATAGAGATTCGCCGCATGGAGCTGGAGGCGGAAAGGGATGTGCTATCAGCCTAAAGCGGCTGGAGCTAGAAACATCATGCTGGTCGTCCCCAGTCTTCTCCTGCATCTACCTCTACCGCGAGCGATGATCCGTTAGACATTAGCAAGTATATACCATTAATGCCCCAGTTCCGCGGCGAGAGGTGGATGGTTATTTAGCGCTTTTGAGCGCATTGCTACTTCTTTGTGTTGGCCTAGGACAGTATGGGCTTTATTACTCCAATGTAAGTTAACTGGAAAAGCTCAGGAGGCATTAACCACATTAACACTGGTGGATAGTCTGTCATATGGTATAGTTAAGGCCCGGTCCTCCGCGCTTGAGTTGGTACCAGAAGCCTATAGACAAAAAGTTCCGTGACCATAAGAAGGTTCCGGGCCGTACGTATATGGAGTTTGCCCGTGAAAAAGAAATGCTGTTTGATCGCTGGTGTGTGGCTAGTAAAGCCACGGACATGGGTTTGCTGCGAGAGTTAATACTCATGGAGGAGTATAAGAACAGCATGCCTGAGAGACTGGTAACCTACCTCAATGAGCAAAAGGTGGTGACGCTAACAGGCTGCCATTCTCGCCGATGAGTTTGTGTTAACGCACAAAACCGCATATGCTCAGCCCCGTACGGAGACCAGAGGTGCGACTTCCTCATCTTCCGCTGTCCTGGGCGCTGCATCACCCCGGTCCAGGGAGAGTTGGGAGTGTTTTTATTGTCATAAAGTTGGTCATGTTATTGCTGATTGTGTAACGCTAAACCGGAAACGTCCCCCACCTACGAAACCACCTAAGGGGGTGGGTCTCATATGCGCTGATTCTAGGTCGACAGTGATGCCTGATCCCAAATTGTTGTGTGAGTCAAACACTCCTGATCCCAGTTTTGCACCATTTTTGTTAGATGGGCTAGTTTCATTGCCAAATCATGCAACCTGTCAATGCCCGGTGTGCACATTCTTCGAGACACTGGTGCATCCCAGTCCTTCATCTTGTCGGATGTACTTCCCTTGTCTAGTGACTCAGCATGTGGGTGAGTGTGCTAGTTCAGGGAATTGAAAATAAAAGGTGTTCCTGTGCCATTGCATTTAATCCGTCTGCAGTGCAAGTTGGCACACAATGGACTGTTTAAAGTTGGGGTGTGCCCCGTTTACCTGTGAAAGGAGTAAGCTTTATCCTAGGTAATGACCTAGCAGGAGAAGGGGTCTGCCAAGTTAGAACTGCTGGAGAGTCCTGAGCCCCTGCAACCTGGATGCTAGTACAGGAATTCCCAGCGATCTTCCCAGCCTGTGCTGTCACCAGAGCACAGACTAGAAAAGTAAGTGATGTTGTTGGCCTGAATGATTCTTTTCTAGCCCCTGTGTTAAGTGGTGAGGACTGTATGATATTACCGGTGAGAGAGTGTGATGACAACAAACTTGTACTACCTTTGTCTGTCACGCGAGAAAATCTCGTGGCTGCTCAGAACGCAGATCAATCCCTTGCAAAGTGCTTCGCTGCAGTTAGCAACTCGTCCGATAAGGAAACTGTTGCATATGTCATGGACGGAGACCTCTTAATGCGTAAGTGGTGTCCTCACCCTAATTCAGAACTGGCGTGTGATACTGTGCATCAAATTGTGGTCCCGTTAGCCTTCCGTTCTAAGGTGTTGTCCTTGGCCCATGACAACATATGGTCTGGTCACTTAGGCGTGCGAAAAACGTACGTTAGAGTGCTTCGGCATTTCTTTTGGCCAGGCTTAAAGGGGATGTGGGGCGCTACTGTCGCACCTGTCATATTTGTCAGATGGTGGGAAAACCTCAACCAAGTGATACCCCCCGCCATTCCACCCTATACCTGTCATAGGGAACCCTTGAACATGTTATAGTGGATTGTGTGGGACCTCTCCCGCGTTCTAAAGCTGGTGATGAATACCTGTTGACCATAATGTGTGTGGCTACTCGGTATCCTGAAGCTGTACCACTCAGGAGAATAACTTCACAAGCGGTTGTTAAGGCGCTATTTAAATTCTTTTCAACTTTTGGACTGCCCAAGATAGTGCAGACTGATCAAGGAACAAATTTCCTCTCAAAAATCTTTGAACAGCTAATGGCAACATTGCAAATAGAACATCGCGTTTTGAGCGCTTATCATCCGGAGTCGCAAGGTGCGCTAGAGCGGTGGCACCAAACGCTCAAATCAGTGCTCCGCAAATATTGCCTAGAAACAGGGAAAGGTTGGGACGAGTGTGTCCCATTTGCATTGTTTGCTCTTAGGAGAGTTGTTCAAGAATCTTTAGGGTTCAGTCCAGCAGACCTGGTGTTTGGCCACACCGTTCGTGGTCCATTGAAGGTGCTGAAAGAGCGATTGATGTCGACCCAGTCCAGTGGGGCTGGTACGACGAACCATAATGTGTTAGATTACGTAAGTAGTGTCCGAGAACGTTTGCATGAGGCGTGGATGTTGGCTAAAACAGCTCTAGCTTCCACGCAATGCGGAATGAAACGCCGGTTTGATCGCCGCACTGTGGTGCGCTCCTGCAGCCAGGAGAGTTAGTCTTAGTGTTGTTACCAATACCTGGTTCCTCTCTGTCTGCCCGTTTCTCTGGCCCGTATTCTATTGAAAAGAAACTAAACGACACCACATATGTTATCCGCACACCCGACCGTAGGCGTCAATCTCGAGTGTGTCACGTTAACATGTTGAAGCGTTACCATGACCGGGTGACAACTCCGTCTGTTGTTGATCCTCAGGTGCAGGCTGCGGGTACCACTGTTCCCTCTTGCGTACCTGTTGCTTTGCTTAAGACCCTAAATACACCCGCGTCTGTCGAGGACGACGGGGTGGAATTAACAAACACCTCCCGGTTAACTCCCCGGTTAGGTAACTCCGACGTGGTAAGGTCGCTACCCACGCTATTGGATCACCTGGAAAAGGACCAGGGAAACAGGGTAGTAGCCTTGGTACATGAGTTTTTATGTCTATTTGGTGATGTTCCTACACGCACTACTGTCTTGGAGCATGATATAGACATTGGTACCGCTTCCCCTGTGAAGCAACACCCCTATCGAGTGAACATGTTTAAACGTGACATAATGAAACAGGAGTTGGCTTATTTGTTAGATAATGGACTAGCCCAGTGCTAGTCCTTGGAGTTCCCCATGCCTCGTGACACCCAAACCAGATTCGACTTTTCGCTTCTTGACTGACTACAGGAAGGTAAATGCAGTAACTGTACCAGACGCGTACCCGCTACCCAGGTTAGATGACTGTGTCGATACTATTGGGTCAGCTCAATTTGTGACCAAGTTAGACTTGTTAAAAGGCTACTGGCAGGTGCCCCTTACCACTCGCGCAGAGCATATATCGGCTTTTGTTACACCAGATGATTTCTTACAATATACAGTCATGGCATTTGGCATGCGAAATGCCCCAGCCACCTTCCAGCGATTGGTAAACATTGTGCTAGCCAATGTCCCCAATTGCACCGCTTACCTTGATGATATTGTCATTCATTCATCGACGTGGACTTGCCACGTAGAGACTCTCCGCACTGTGTTTGAGCGGCTGGCTGCTGCTTCGCTGAGATTAAACCTCGCTAAATGCGAGTTTGGAAAGGCCACAGTAACCTACCTTGGAAAGCAAGTAGGAAGAGGGCAGGTACGCCCCGTTGCGGCTAAAGTGGAAGCAGTGCAGGCTTTCCCGGTACCCTCCACCCGTCGGGAGTTGCGACGCTTCTTGGGCTTGGCAGGTTATTACCGCGGCTTCTGCCGTAACTTTTCCACAGTAGTCGCGCCGTTAACAGGTCTCCTGAGCCCAGCTGTCGCATTCGTCTGGACCTCTGACTGTCAGGATGCTTTTGTGTCCGCGAAAGCACTCCGATGTAGTGCCCCAGACCTGGCAGCTCCAGACCTCACCAAGCCCTTCAAGCTCGAAGTGGACGCCAGTGCTGTCGGAGCAGGGGCGGTGCTACTTCAAGAAGACTCGGGTGGCCTGGATCACCCGGTGTGTTATTTCTCAAAGAAATTCAATCAGTGTCAGTCACGCTATTCGACTATTGAACAGGAAACATTGGCCTTACTGCTGGCACTACAATTCTTTGGGGGGGGGGGGGGGGAAGTTTATGTTGGTTCAACCACTCTTCCTGTGTATGTGTACACTGACCATAACCCCTTGACATTCCTGTCCCGTATGCAGAATCACAACCAGCGGCTGATGCGCTGGGCATTACTAGTTCAAGGATTCAACCTTGAGATTAAGCACAAAAAGGGGACTGACAATGTGTTTGCCGATGCATTGTCACGTGGGTGCTCATAGGTGTTGTAGCTTGGTGTTGGTGTCACAAGCCTGTGGTAGGCTTGTGCTTATGGGGGGGGGGGTGTTACGGCCTAGTGTATGTACATCTGTCTATATGTACATGGCCGTATTGTATGTGTTTGTGCCCTCCTTTTCTCCACACTCTATCCTTCAGTCAGGTGGACAGACCTCCATGGCCCGCCCCTTCATCACCCTACATTCCGTGCCGCTGTGAGCGGCTAGGACATCAGGCCTGCCGCGCTACAAGAGTGACGGAGAGAGACGACGGGGAGAGACAGAGTCGGAGATTGACACAGACCGAGAGAGAGATAGAACGAGAGAGCGAGTGCTTTGGTTTTCGGTGTTCGAAGCTAAGACAATTATTGTTAGTTGCTAATGACGTTCTGCTATTTGTGATTGCTTATTTGATACAATTTTGTTATTGTTAAGTCTGGCACTCGGTGTCACATTCTGTTTGAGCATCCCGCACAGGGTCAGCTTGACTAGGTAAGAAACCCTGGGGTTTACTCTTCCTTCACGCAGGTGCTATATGTTATATACACTAGGTAAGGAACGGGTGCCACCCCTTGTGTTTTGAAGCTAGCTAGAGATTTGGATAGGTAGTCAGAGAGGTTTTTGTTCTATGGTTTTTGTTTACTTTGGCGCCGTTCTTTGTCCTGCTGCTCCCTGTGTGGCGATCACATTAAATAAATTACTGTACACTACACCGCTGCCTATTGTGTTGCGTAAGTCACATCACACTACTCCTTATGGACAAATGTTAGACCCTTATTTCCTAGACACACACGCCGTGAAGGGTTGTAACATTATTGGGGGCTCGTCCGGGATTTGAACCCGGGACCTCTCGCACTAAATTGTATAATAGGCGTAATTGCAATACATTTTGGCTGTATGTTTTTTTTAAATGTTTGCAAAAGAAAAACAAATGCATGTATTTTTCAGGGAGATCTGCTTTGAATTCCATTTTTTAGACAGCTAACCAATTATGTGATTTCTTATGAAAGACAAATTGGTTGAAAGTGTTGTTACTTTATTGGCTTGTGTAAAACTGTCATTTTGATTGGGCTTACACAATACATTTCATTGGTTGTTGGCATGTCAGTCACTGAGGGTGTTCAGGGGTTGCCACTTGACAGTATGAGGAACAATGCAGAGAATATTACTTTGAGCAGTGCTACAAAAAATTTTAATCAGGGAGCCGAAAGAACGGCTCTTTTGCCGAGTGATGCGGTTCCCTACGTTCACTGAGAAGAGCCGTTCAAAAAGAGCCGTTTGTTCGCAAATGACCCCATCACTAGTCAGTTCATATGAATTATTCTGAACTATTTTAGGCTTTAAAACTAAATGACAAGAAACCTCTTAAGACACAGTACATTGACAGTCTAATTTTGCTATTTAGGATACTGAAGGTAGCCAAGACAAACCCAACAGCTGCAGTGTAGTCACAACAGAACCATGATCACGCAGCTGTGAAGAAAATTAACGCTGCATAGGGTTTTGAAACTGTTTGAATCGACCAAAATGTAAAGTTTTGTTGATCTGAGTCTTTTAAGTCATTCTAAAGTTATAACTTAGTTTCACAACATGTAAGTGTTGATATCTATAGCGCTGCTGCTAATTCACAGTTAGCTTCCAAATAGCGTAGGTCAGTGGCGGCTGGTGAAAAATTAGTCTAGGTGGGGCTGTCCCATATTCCAGTCAGCTTCACAAATATAATTAAACACTAACTGCAGGACACCAGTGTTCTGCTAAATAGTAAGTATTAAATGTCAATATTAAACATGTGAGGCATTTCTAACACAATAACATCTTACTACAAAACTACAAAAACAACTTCAGGACTGCTTTGAACATACTCAGTGGGATGCCTTTTACCATGAGGACCTGGCAACATTCACAGAGACTGTACTGTCCTACATCAAATACTGCATTGGGAACGTCACTGTGGATAAATGCATCCGGGTATTCCCTAACCAGAAACCTTGGATGACAAGCCAGGTCTGAATGCTCCTCCGGGCCTCAGCCTTCAGGTCAGGCGACAGAGCTGTGTATACGCCACTCGCGCCAAACCTGAGGAGAGGTATCAGGGCTGCCAAAGCAGACTACAAGAGTAGGACAGACGACCATCTCACCAGCAATAACCTCCGGCAGGTGTGGCAGGACATACAGAGCATCACGAACTACAGAGGCTGTGAGGTGACAACCGGTGACTCAGGTGCGGCGCTGGCAGAGGAGCTGAACAGCTTTTTAGCCCGCTTTGAGACTCAAATACAGCACTCAGCCGCACCACTGCAGCCCCTTCCAGCTTTGAGTACCTTCCCCCTCACTTTAGAGGTGCAGGACGTAAGACGTGTGCTCTGGTCAGTGAACTCCAGGAAGGCTGTGGGTCCAGATGGAGTACCTGGGAAAGTGCTCAAGGCATGTGCCAACCAGCTCTCGCAAGTCTTCACTGACATTTTCAACCTGTCTCTGGCACAAGCCGTCGTCCCGCCCTGCCTGAAATCTGCCACTATCATCCCGGTTGCAAAAAAGTCACCTACAGCCAGCCTCAATGATTACCGCCCCGTAGCACTCACCCCAGTCATCACCAAGTGCTTCGAAAAACTGGTTCTACAGCACATTAAAGCCTGTCTCCCCCTTCCCTGGACCCGCACCAGTTTGCCTACAGGGGAAAGAGATCAACCGAAGACGCCATAGCCATAGCTCTCCATTCGGCACTGAGTCACCTGGAACACCAGGGGAGCTACGTCAGGATGCTCTTCATTGACTTTAGTTCAGCCTTCAATACAATAATTCCGGACATTCTGGTCTCCAAGCTATCCAACTTGGGGCTCCCACCACCCACATGCGCCTAGATAAAGGACTTTCTGATCAACCGACCACAGCGTGTGAAACTGGGCCCAGACCTCTCCTCCACCCGCACTCTCAGTACCGGCTCTCCTCAGGGTTGTGTGCTGAGCCCACTACTTTACTCCCTCTATACATCTGACTGCAGTCCCGCCCACCCAGAGAACATCATTGTCAAATTTGCGGGTGACACGACAGTGGTGGGGCTGATCTCGGGAGGGGACGAGACGGCCTACAGAGATGAGGTCCTGCCACTTGGTGAGTGGTGCTCAGTGAACAACCTTGCACTGAACATCACAAAAACCAAAGAAATCATCCTGGACTTTAGGCAGAACAGTGCCAACCCCATCCCCTTGTACATCAACGGCGAATGTGTAGAGAGGGTCCAGTCCTTCAATTTCCTCGGTGTCCACATCTCTGCAGACCTCTCCTGGTCTGTGAACACCACAGCACTGGTCAAGCAGGCCCAGTGGCGGTTACACTTCCTGAGAGTGCTCAGGAAGGAACAGCTCAACACTCAGCTGCTGGTGACCTTCTATCGTTCCTCAATGGAGAGCCTGCTGACCTACGCTGTTACGGTGTGGTACTCCAGCTGCACTGAGATGGACAGGAAGAGGATGCAGAGAGTGGTAAAAACAGCACAGAAGATCATCGGCTGCCCTCTGCCCTCCCTGCCAGACATCTACAACTCCCGTTGTCTCAGCAGAGCCAGAAACATCTTGAAGGACAACATTCACCCCGGTTTCCACCTCTTTGACCTGTTGCCCTCTGGCAGGTACTACAGGTCCATACGATCCAGAACAAATAGACTCAGAAACAGCTTCTTTCCCAAAGCTATTAAGGCACTGAACTCAAACCTGTACTGACATCACTTTCTTGTGCAATATCTATCCTCATACCTTTGCAATATATAACTACCTCATACTGGTGCAATAACAACTGTCTCGTGTCTGTAATATTCATCTATTTATTCACTACATACTATCGCTGCTATTCCATGTCGTTCTTGTCTTTTTATATTGTGTTTTATATAGGTTTCTGTATTTATTATAACTATGTGTGCACTTTAAGGAGTTGCTCTTTCAATCTCATTGTACTGTGTATAATGACAATAAAGGGTTTCAATTCAATGTGATGGCAAATTAGTCTTTTAGGTTGCTCTGACCTGTTTTAGCGAACTGGACAACCTCTGTTCCAACCATGAGATGTATAGGAAGTGCAACTGCTTGAAGCTAGTCTTATCTCTAGTTCTTCCCACAGTGGCGAAAACAACTTTATCTCACAAATGTGCTCCTGCTCATTTCACAGGCTTTGAACGGTGTGCAATGATTAGTACAAATAATCTGTGTTAGTCTTAGGCTTTAGTCAAACGTCTGAAGAACCTGGAGAGAAGAGGATCTTTGACCTGCTGGCCAGCATAATAAATACACTGCACAAAAAAATTAAAGGAACACGTTGAAAACACATCAGATCTCAATGAGGGAAAATATCATGCTGGATATCTATACTGATATGGACAAGGTAATGTGTTAGGAACGAAAGGATGTCACATCGTTTGATGGAAATGAAAATTATCAACCTAAAGAGGGCTGAATTCAAAGACCACCACAAAAATCAAAGTGAAAAAATGATGCGGCAGGCTAATCCATTTTGCTGAAATTCCATTGCAGCAACTCAAAATGGTACTCAGTACTGTGTATTGCCCCCACGTGCTTGTATGCATGCCTGACAACGTCGGGGCATGCTCCTAATGAGACGACGGATGGTGTCCTGGGGTATCTCCTCCCAGATCTGGACCAGGGCATTTTCTGAGCTCCTGGACAGTCTGAGGTGCAATCTGGTGGCGTCGGATGGACCAAAACATGATGTCCCAGAGGTGTTCTATTGGATTTAGGTAAGGCGAGCGTGGGGGCCAGTCAATGGTATCAATTCCTTCATCTTCCAGGAAATATCTGCATACTCTCACCACATGATGCTGGGCATTGTCGTGCACTAGGAGGAACCCATGACCCACTGCACCAGCGTAGGGTCTGACAATGGGTCCAATGATTTCATCCCGATACCTAATGGCAGTCAGGGTGCCGTTGTCTAGCCTGTAGAAGTCTCTGCTCTCCAGACCTTCTCCAGACCCTTTCACGTCTGTCACATGTGCTCAGGGTGAACCTGCTCTCATCTGTGAAAAGCACAGGTCGCCAGTGGCGGACCTGCCAATTCTGGTGTTCTATGGCAAAAACCAATCGAGCTCCACGGTGCCGGGCAGTGAGCACAGGGCCCACTAGAGGACGTCGGGCCCTCAGGCCACCCTCATGAAGTCTGTTTCTGATTGTTTGGTCTGAGACATTCACACCAGTGGCCTGCTGGAAGTCATTTTGTAGGGCTCTGGCAGTGCTCATCCTGTTCCTCCTTGCACAAAGGAGCAGATACTGGTCCTGCTGATGGGTTAAGGACCTTCTACGGCCCTGTCCAGCTCTCCTAGAGTAACTGCCTGTCTCCTGGAATCTCCTCCATGTTCTTGAGACTGTGCTGGGAGACACAGCAAAGCTTCTGGCAATGGCACGTATTGATGTGCCATCCTGGAGGAGTTGGACTGCCTGTGCAACCTCTGTAGGGTCCAGGTATCGCCTCATGCTACCAGTAGTGACACTGACCCTGGCCAAATGCAAAACTAGTGAAAAACTGTCAGAAAAGATGAGGAGGGAAAAAATGTCAGTGGCCTCCACCTGGAAAACCATTCCTGTTTTGGGGGTCGTCTCATTGTTGCCCCTCCAGTGCACCTGTTGTTAATTTCATTAACACCAAAGCAGCTGAAACTGATTAACAACCCCCTCTGCTACTTAACTGACCAGATCAATATCACAGAAGTTTAATTGACTTGATGCAATACTCTGATTAAAATGTGTTCCTTTAATTCTCATCAATAATAAATATAAAGACAGATCATTTGAAATCATTATTTCTCATTGGAATTATGCATAAAATTCCACAACACTCCAAATCTAGCTAAAACCCTGCAGTTTCTGCCAAGGTAACAGTAAATATAAATTATATGATTGATTCAATAACATTAGGAAAACTTAATGTTACGTGTCATAGTGCCTGTTCTGGCTTTGGACGCAGTGACACTCACCTCAGAGTGGTGCTAAGTTTATCGTTCAGTTTAGCCAGACTGCATAAGCTAGTTACGGTTAACATCAGGGTTAGGGTTAACACCAGGGTTAGGGTTAACACCAGGGTTAGGGTTAACACCAGGGTTAGGGTTAACACCAGGGTTAGGGTTAACATCAGCCACTGCCCTCTTGATAGTTGCGTAAGGCGCCGTGTTTAGCCTCCTGTTCAAGTCGTTGCATGTGTAGAAGTGTGCATTTAAACCAGAGCCGGTTGCATGTGTAGAAGTGTGCATTTAAACCAGAGCTGGTTGCATGTGTAAAAGTGTGCATTTAAACCAGAGCCATTCATGTTAATTCCCATTAGGAGTCAGGACTAAAACATTGATAAAAATTTGACTAAAACGAAAACTGATTACCACTGACGAAACCCTTGTCTAAAACAAAATGACGAATATTTGACTTTAACGCAACTACAATTTTCAGTAAGCAACAAAGACTAAAACAAAATAAAAAATGCTTGTCAAAATTAATTAAACCCAATGAGAACGAGTCAATGTGAGGTTTGACAATGCTTTTATTACAACGCCTGGTATTTAGCCCACTCTTTAACAGGTGCGTTTAGGCTGCATTCCTGCAAATAGGTTGGCTTCCATTTGATGTTTGCTATACTAAGACTTTTAGCCACTGGCGAAAATACAAAGATTAGGAACAAAATAAAAATAATATTCCATCACTTTTTTTTATGTAACATAATCTATGGCAGAGAGCACGTCTGCCTTTCTTTCTGGCCTTCGAAAACTTAAGGAGTGTCTTCATACTCTTACGGTGATTCTCCAACAAAAGGCACTGTTGTCAAGTCTAGCTGTTGTTCCTTAATCAGATAAATAATTTATCACAGAGCACACTATGGTATTAAGAAGGTATGAGTTTGTTTGATTTGTGCCTAACCTTTTTATTTTTCAATAATAATAAAGATAGTTTTCCTAGTTCTGTGCAACTTCCCGTCAGAGCAAAGAGACCAGATTACATTGCCCGCAGATTTACCTTGTTACATTTCTTATACATGTTACATTAAATCTGTTTTTGTGAAATGTTCAAAATCCAACTGTCCCTTAAAAAAACTCCTGGTCCACAGGTCACGGCCTGAGGTTCAAAACCAAGGCAGAAAAGAAGAAGTCCTCAGAGGAGAATGGGAATGATAAATCAGAGGAGGACAGTGAAGGAGGGCAGGAGAAAGACTCTCAGACTTCCAGAGAGACGACTACATGAGCAGCCTGTGGACATTGTAGGGGGGGGGGTGTAAAACTATGAACCTGCTTATATGCAGCAGATAAGAACTATGCAATCACCTGCCTAAAATGTTCTCCTCATTGTTTTTACAAAGTATGAATACTGCACTGGCTGTACTAGGGTGGTTAAGCTGCTAAATTCCTTACATCTGTTCATTTTCCATTGAAAACATGTCATTTGGTACAGTCAAATATGATATAAAATAATTTCCTTCTTTAAGACTTTATTGATAACATTTTCAAATTGGTTATATACTGTAAGCATAATGTATGTAACTCAGATTGTTTTAAAATAGTCTCAGAAAATCTTATGTTTAAAACAGAGTCATGTTACATTTTCTTCTAAAATGGTATCCGCAATCCTAGTACAGGTCAATCCTACAGTTTTTCTACGATAGTTTCAGATCAGTCCATACTATCCTATGCATGTACATGTATCAAGTTTTACTTGGACCACGATTAAACCTCTAGAGCCCACTTCACAACCTAGTCTTAGCTTTAGCAGTCGTTTTGATTTTGCCAGGCAGCTAAGAGGATTAATTGAAGAAAAATAAGAAATTAACTTGGTGATTTTTTAAATATTTCTTTTACACATTAGATGTATACAAGGTAATTATCACAGATTTTTTTTTATTGTTTAGCCTTACCTCTAGTAATTTCCAGGTTAAAGTGACCTGTCAATGTACTGGCCCAATCAACATTTTACTTTACAGGAGTTACCCATTGGACGCTGCAAACATGAGACATACCACTTTTATAAATGCCAAAAAACCTTAATTGCAAATAAATGCAAAATAAAGTTACAAATAAGTGTATCCAAAAGCAAGTCTATCAGATCTATCTTTGAAAAAAGTGTGGAATTAAAACAAAAATTAAAAAAATGTTATCCACAAAAAGATTCTTGGTTTAAAGTTTAATTAGTTTGCGTTTAAGGAATGCAACAAATTGCAAAGCTTTTAGAAAAACATACTATTATCACATTTTTATTTTCAGAAGATCTGTACAGTACTGTTGCATAAGTTTTAGGCAGGGGATGCTGTTTTGAAGGCAAAGGGTGGTCACACCAAATGTTGATTTGATACCGATTTGCTTTTCCCTCACTTTGTATTTTTTTTTTCTAACTTTGAAGACTTCACACCTGCTTAAAACCTTTGCACTGTACTGTATTTTTTAAAGAAACAGATCACAGGGCAATTCTTTTTTTTTTTGATCTATTAGATTCTACTCTCTTTTTAAGGATTTTTTTGTTTGTTTTAAATACATGTTTACTAAAAGTACAAATTATGCAAGTCCACTTTCTGAATCTAGGGAAACACCAGAGATGGAGTAAGAATGTGCAGTGGCGTAAGGTAGTTATGACGGGCCCCAGTGCACACTTTTTACTAGTTATGAAACACACACACACACACCATTAGGCGTATACATATTTTACCAGCAATGTGTTGGTAAAATACAGTACAGTCGAATTAGTTACTTTGGCTATTGTATTGCGAAAGTAGAGCGGTCAAAGAGAAAGCCATCAGAACCATGGATAGCGCTCTGACACTCTGTAATGTAAACATGCAGAAAGTCAAAGTGTAGCTGATATTCTTAAAAACACTGCAAGGGATGGTTTGGTACAGAGGCAAACAGCAGCTTTACCCACATCTGAAAAACATACAACATTGCGGAATGTTACTATCCCTTGCCAATAACATAACTCAGCTACTGAATGTTTAAATAACTATAGGCAGCTTTTTTTTTATATTAACGGATTATCAACACATTTCTTCTGATAGCACACTGTAATGTCTATGGGAGAATGAAAAAATGGTGGTTCAGATCAGTCCTCTTGATGTCTCGATATTTAACACTCATTTTGTCTGCCACCGAGCACGATCTCCCGTGGAACTGACAAATTGCTTTATGGCACAAGTAAGCGTGTCACTAAATCAGGAAGAGATGCCCATACTTGGAGTATGTGGTCATAGATCATGCTAGCCATATGCAATGACCACAAGCATTCTGCATGTCGGAAAACTAATTACAGAACCAAACTTGAGGCAGCAAAAACCATCTCTTATAAGAAACTACATACAGCTGCTTTAAATAACATTTTAAACATAAAAACAAATGAACTGAACATAAAGGGGCTCGTTTTTTTTTAAACAAGGTTTCTCAAGGCAAATAAGCTATACAATAGTATTACCTTTATCCCAGTATAGTGTTATTAATACCTATACTATAATATTTTATATAACATACGTGTTGTTCGCCTAAGCAAACGGTAGCAGTCGCCAAAATCATCTCCTACAGATAAACTGCCTCTAGTAACTTTACGTAGGGGCACGGCATCAGAAACCCCAAAATGAAAAAGCACTTCACGTATTTCAATTGTGTCGACTATGTCCTTAATGTACAGCTAGCTTGTTGTCCGTTTTGACGTTCAGTTTTTGTTCCTAAACTAATGTCAAAAAAGCATCCCCTGCCTAAAACTTATGCACAGTACTGTACATATTACCCAGCAATCATCATTGCATAGCTTACCAAAGAAAATAATAATTAATTGAATAAAATAGTTATTTATAGTTGTATGTAGAGTAAGCATATCATTTTTAAATAAAATGCTACTGACTATTTTACCAAAAGGAAATTGAAAACCATGGAGATGATTTTACTTTTTTTGGGGTGTATAGCACATTGCACTGGTGACTATTAAGTTTATGGTCGTTGCGAAGGTCCATAGTGACAATCTGATGCATGAAGGGCCCTCCCATAGGCCCCAGTACATCTGCACTGTCTGTATTTACGCCCCTGAGAATCTGTCTACGGAAATTAGTGTATGAATATTATTACTATTCAGGTGCACTTTCTTAGATCAGGTATCTAAGGTAAGTTACTTATGCAACAGCCTATTTCGCTTTGTGAAAAGGTCATCGGCCCCTTGAGCTTAACAAGAGGTCGTGCCACTATTAGGAGTAAAAACTGCAACCTAAAGCTTTCTGTAGTAACTGATCGGTCGCTAACAGCACCGAATACACTTGGCACACTTTTCAATGCAGAACTGCTTTAGTGCTCAGTCACTTTGAAGTTTAAAAAGATTGTAATGGCACAATATGCCAAAATATCCTCATGTTTTCCAAACAATTTAAAAGATTGTGTATATAAGTCTGAGAGCTAATATTTCGATTAATCTTACACACTGGCGTCAATTTCAAAGCGTTGGTTGAGATTCTTCATTCTGCCAGCATGCAGAGTCGCAGTTTCTCATCTCCAGTTTAGTGCGTATGCATGGGTGGAAGTTTGCGTGGAGGACCGCACATTTTCACGGCAAGTACGTTTTTATAAATCCCAACGTTGGCGTAAAAAGTGGAGTACGCCTTCTTCTGTGCGTACACATAAATGAGACCCCTGGTCACAGTGCAGTTAAACTTTTAAGGGGGCATACCAGTTTGTTTGTTTTTTTAAAGGTAGTAAAACCAGGAACGTCATTAATGTGACGCAGATGCCTTATTTTACCAAAGCACAAATGAACAAAAGCCTGACCGAGACATGGTGGAAAGTAAGAGGGTAAAACAAAGTCACACAAGGCTGCTTTGATGAGAGGGAGCCAAGCTATACATAGTTTAATGACAAAATAATAAGATCATTCTAATATTAGTGTGATTAGCTACTGGCTACAATCCAGGAATAATTCAATACATTTCTGTGATAATTTGTTAAAATTCGAAGTTCAATAATCAAATATGGGGACCTAATGAACGAAGACTACAGGAAATGGACCAACAGATTAGAGCCAGCGCCAAGACCACAAGGTTTTTTTCTTGCTGCTATAATACAATCACAGACTGGTACTTTCACTAAATAGTTGATTTTTAGCACAAATTCAAAAGATAAAAAATATATATATATTGTTTAGTGTGTTTTATTGGGCTTTTAATGTTTCACATCACTTAAAAGTGCACAACTTTCCCTTGTTTCTAACTTTCTGTGCAACTTTCAGGTGAATATAAATACATATTAAAGATATAACTATATATTATTTATAGAAATATAATGTATGGTTCTCAGTCTACAGTCTTACTTTACAATACAGCAGTATCTCACTAAAGACAGATGACAGTGTAGCTTTATGAAACCCTGAGTGTAATACCATAAACAGCACTTCCTATAAAATGCCAGAATTTCAAGGAACAACGATTTCCTTATATGTACTCGAGCCTAACCTTACCTAACCTTTTCCCTTAATAGCATGTGCGACCAAACTGAACAGTGTAAAGCGCTTCAGGTGTCTATAGCAAATGCAATCTATTATTATTATTATTGTTATTATTATTGTGTGTCCATTTGAAATACTGTTAAAATACTATCCATTACAAACACATCAAGACTAGGGCTGGGTATCGGCACCGATCTCTCAATGCGATTCGATTCACAAGGTCCTGATTCAATTCGATATTGATAAACAATTCAATATCAATAAATCGGAAGTGATAATTACAATACCAAGATTCCTTATAAAATATAAAAAAAAAGAACATGATTTTTACTGCTCATGGAACCATTTAACTCATAACGTGGTGAATTACAGAAAGTATGAAAGGGAAACACTGACAACTGGGCTCAACTTGACTTTAAAAAAACATTTTACTTAAGCAATACAAATATTAAACACTGATACACCCCAGTGCTTTGGAATCAAATAGTGTGTATTCCTTCCCTGTCCTCCATTCACATAAACACTTATATTAGGGGCTCTATTTAACACGAAACTGCATTCTCTTAAAGCCACTATAGGCATCTTTTTTGTATTAATGTATTATCAATACCTTTCTACAGTTTGCACATTGTAATGTCTATGGGAAAACGAAAAAAATCGCCGTTCAGATCAGTCCTCTTGAAGTCTCAATATTCAATATAAAAGTTGTCAGCCACCAGGCGTGATGACTCCGCCAGGCGTGACCTCCCGCAAAACTGGGATGATTTGCTTTACAGCACAAGGAAGTGCGTCACTAAATCAGGAAGAGATGCCCATACTTTGAGTATAGTCGTTGACCATGCTAGCGATATGCAGTGACCACGAACATTCTGCATGTCCTCTTGCTATGGTTAGGGAAACTAATTACAGCAAGCAAACTCGAGGCAGCCAAAACCATCTCTTATAAGAAACTACCTACAGCTGCTTTAAATAATATTTTAAACATAAAACAAATAAACTGAACATAAAGGGGCTTGTTTTAATTTTTTTCAAAAACACAAGGTTTCGCAAGGCAAATAAGCTATACAATAGTATTAGCTTTATCCCAGTATGGTGTTATTAATCCCTATCCTATAATATTTTATATAACATGCTAGCCTACAAGTTGTTGGCCTCAAATAAACAAACATCTTCTTATCAAAGCAATACCCAAGTTAATAGCAGACTCCATACATGACATAGATTAACAAGATGCAAAATGAATACTTTAAAACTGAAGACTATAAAACGTTGGTGAAAGCAACAACCTATTTTTGTCTTTAGTGGTTCATTAACATCCGTATGATTTCACCGCACGGGAAACAAAACAAAAGTTGGAAATATCCAACGCATGCAACTCACTGCACGCAACGCACCTGGAAAGCTGGCTGCACCCATAGTCACATATGCCTGGACTGCTTTACACTGGAATGAATGTATACCTCCACCGTATCGCATACAATTTGATGGACTCATAGAGAACAATTAAGTGCCTAAACACTTATAACGTTTAGTGAAATCGATGCAAATTCACTGAGTAAAAGCATTTGATTTAAAAGATTGATCTTAGGTTTTTAAGAATCGATTTTGAATCAGCCAAATGAATTAATCGGAAAATTTATGTTTTTACCCAGCCCTAATGAAGACACGCCCAGAAACACACACAGACCCAAACTTTCAACTATAGGCACATCCTATGTCTTTTCTATAGCTCTAAATTATAGCTTATTTCTTGGCATCTTTAACCTCTTAACTAGTTATGTCAGTCTCTCAGTCAGACTTGGTGACCTTGTGTCTCCATGGATATACAAGTTCGCCAACAAACAGTTTCTTGATCAGGCCGCCCCAGGAGTCTTTGGGGTAACAGTTGTAGGTAGGTGTCCTGTAGATCTGCATCACCATACTGCTTTTCAAAGGGTTTATCTGCAATAGAAAACCATACAGAGGGATCTGCATCAGCATACTACTTTTCAAGGGGTTAATCTGAACAGAAAGAACCATACAGAGGGTGGCAGGAGCAAGAGAGCGTGATAGCGATTGGTAAGTATAAACAGTAGAAAAAGGGATGCGAATGAAAGAAGCTAAATTGATATCAATAGCAGTAGTAATAGCCCAAGAGTTGACTTAGTCTGTAGCTCCTTAGTCAACCAATATGGTTTTTCAAGAGTTACGCAATTTCAGCTTCTTAGGTTGATAATTACTCTTATGTCTGTCTGTCCATAATGTTTCTAAATATGAGGAGACCAAACAGAAGTGGTTGCAACCATTCCAAATGGTTTATTATTAATCTGAAAGGCATGCGTTAAACCTTTATTAATAAGAATAAGAATAAGAATAAGAAGAAGAAGAAGAAGAAGAAGAAGAAGAATTAATTGTATTTTGTTTTTAGCGGTTTTCTCAAGACTCAAAGCGTTTTACACAAATTGGTTGCCAATTAAGTACACAGAACAAACGGACCGACAGCTATCTAACACAATACTCAGTTTGAGTGATACCATGGCAGCCAATTTGCACCAGACTTGCTCACCCAACATATTGCGACAGACTTGCTCACACACATAGGACACACAGACCAACTCCAGTTGAATTGGCATTAATCGGTCAGGGCACTGGTAGGAAGATGGAGCATTTGTAATCCAATATGATTTTGTTCGGTAGGCAGTTCATTGATGTATCCAATTTAGGATCAGCCTGGTTCCTACCATCATGTAAGTACTCTATAATAAAATGCATTGGTTCCCATTATCATGTAAGTACTCTATAATAAAATGCATTTAGGATCAGCCTGGTTCCTACCCTCTCTATAATAAAATGCATTGGCTCTCATGGTTTAAATCTCAAAAAAGGACAGCAAAAAATTATGAAAAAGGAAGGAAAATTCTAAAAGATTATTAAGATCAGCAACTAATCAGTATCAGCCTAAGGTTTATTTAAAATATCTGTTTATAGATATTGGCTCCAAATTTTAATATCAGTGCATCCTTAGTCTACATTTAAAAATGCATTTAATGTTGTGTCAACAATGAAACTAATGTTACACAGAATTATTTTATTCCCAATCCTGCCACTGCAGCTTTTCATAAGGGTTATTCTCTGTAAGGTTTTAAATGGCTATTAGGAATGGGCTAGTCTATATTTCTTCACCATTAACAGTATGCTGAAAGCAATATAAAAGTTATTAGCATGAGTCATGTGGTAAGCAACAATTTCCCTTTTGGGTCTCGGCCTCAAAAACGTGTTGAGAATCTAACATTATTAGTGTACCAACATAATAAGGCCCTCCACTTTCAGGATGATTCAGCCACAGTTGAAAACTACCAATGCTCTGTCTTTACTGGCACATAAAATGGTGATGAACTTTAAACCCGTCTCTTATTCCCACGTCTCAAACATATACTCTAACTTCCAAGATGACAAAACATCAGTGAATGTTTGTTGTTGTTACGTCCACCCATATATGGTGTCTGTACGTTATGTATTGTGTATGTGGAATTGTCTTGTCTTCCCTTCTGTATTCCACTCATTAGAGCGAGATCGCCTTGTGTTCTGAGTTTGTTAGTTGTGCTCGCTCTCATTCGTTAAGGTTTCTCCTTATGGTTCTGTGTTTTCAGTGTTTGTTAGTGCGGGGTTAGTCCAGTGTGTCTTATCTGTTTGCTCGTTGTTGTTTATTGTTAGCGTGTGTCACTAACTTGATATTCAGTTTGTACTTCCCCATTCGATCCTTCATTAGTCCCTGTATTAGATACAGCTTTTGTTTGGTTTTTCCCCTTAGGACTTTAGTCGGCCCTGTATACTATGCAGTGTATATTTTGTTTGTTACCTGCTCCCCCGTTCAACCTGTAGTCGATACAGCGTTGATTTTGTTCATCACCCTTTTCAACCTGTAGTCGAAACAGCGTTAATTTTGTTCATCACCCTTTTCAACCTGTAGTCGATACAGCGTTTATTTTGTTCATCACCCTTTTCAACCTGTAGTCGATACAGCGTTGATTTTGTTCATTACCCTTTTCCCCGTTTAGCCAGTACTCAGTACTGTGTTACGATTCCCAACTCTGTTTGCCAGCACGCTGTATTGTGTTTTCTTTTCTCCCGGAGCTCAGCTAGTTTAGATACCCGTGGGTTTACATTTACGCCTAATGTAGTGTATACTCTGTTTAGATGGTCTCCCTTCTTTTGGTCTGTACATAAATACTTCCGTATTTTATTCCTTTTGTGTTGGGTCTCTGTGTGTTCACATACACCCCCTCTACCCATTCTCTGGAAAGTGTTCGGTCCCTCAGTGCCCTAGATTAGCTGTACAGCTGAAGGGTCGTAATAGTTGTAGAAGTTAACAATTTATATAGATTTTATGAAAGAGAATGCTTTGAAGACAATTGCCAGATGAAATGTTGCTCTGACTGCTCTCCTGGGAAACCAACGCCATCTTCATTAGCTCTTTCTGCAGGTATTTCATACTTTGATGGTTTTAACAACTAAGCAAACCCAGATCTCTTAGTCGGGGACACGTTTAGAAATTACAGCCCTGGAATGGTTATCAAGGGAGAGATAAGTGGAAAAAAGAAAGGGAAATTGAGCGTTCACCTCCATCATCAGATGAAGTGGTGTCCCTGGCTCCTCACACAGAACTTGAAATTTCACTCCCTCTGAAAGAAAGGCAGAGGAACTTCACGCATCAAACTGTGTTTTCCATCACATGCAAAAACGGCTTACCGTGAAGACTACAGAATTAGTGTTAACATTTAACTGTGTTTTCCATCGCATGCTAAAACAGCTTACCGTGAAGACTACAGAATTAGTGTTAACATTTAGTCAACACTGTCCATAGTATAGTTTTGGCTTTGTTTAAAATGATATAGATCAGATTAAAGGATCAACATGTTTTCTACTAGCCAGACCAAAAGATTTCCTTCATACCACATAAACTATAAAGTGGGGTTGCATGAATATTGCTTCTTACAACTAAAGCCCGATCGATCTATCGGCCGATATGGGCGTCTCACAGAAAATGTAGGCCGACTTTATATTTTATTGTTTTTATCATTTTTTTTCAGATATCTATCTATATAGATATCTATTTTACAATGCACAGGCCAAGAAGAAAACAACAGCATAAAACATTATAACAGATGTAAAACTGAACGTTAAAATTAAAAGCGACGATGATAATGCAATACATACTGTATCTTTGTCAAAGTGTTTGATATTCATATGTCTATAATGTGGCAAAGATATCACACTTCAAAAGCATTGATTACAATACGCTTGAAAAAACAATCCCAAATCTTAAGTCAACCCCTGCTGTCTGGATATTCTTCCCACAAGCTTCTTTAAAAAATTATTTGAGTGCCTGACATCAGACTTACTGTAAATAATAAACTGCAAATAGTTAATTCCTCTTTTCAAACTGCAGTTATTAAACCTCGATTAAAAAAGCAGAGCCATTAACTACTTTGTGTCCATCGGCAACTACATATCCGAGCTAACTTATATGACATGCGGATTCCCCCAGGGGTCAATTTTGGGGCCTTCTTTATTCAACCTTTACATGCTCCCGCTAGGACAAATTATGCAAAATAACAACATCGCCTACCACAGTTATGCAGACAACACTCAAATATACGTAGCTTTCTCACCAAATGACCACCGGGCAATAGAATCAATGTGTCTGTGCATTGTTCAAGTCAATGACTGGCTAAATCTATTCTTGATTTAGCTGAAGGAAATTCTTGCACATCCAATTATCTTTGGTGCTCAAGAGGATAGGCTAAAAGTTAGCAAACAAATTGAGTCCATGATCCTCCAAATGATCATCGCTAGAACTATAGCTGGTTCAGTCAGGATAGCTTACGATAGGTTGAACAATTTATTGCAATACATACATTGAAGTATGGCGTCAAGGGTCTGCTGCTCTGATTGTCTCCCCTCACAGGGTCTTATACAAACACTAGTGAACAACCATTGGTAGGAAGTGGATATCTGCAGAATCCCCCATTAGATACTGAGCAACAGACCCTAAATAGGTGGAAACTGGGGTGGAGGTGGGCAGCAGCAAGAGCAGGAGCATAGTGTGGTGCAGCAGCATGCAGAAGCATGGTGTGGTGCAGCAGTGAGCGAGCAGTTGTAGGAGCAGTGCGGTGAGTGACTGCGCTTTAGTAGGCCACGTTGAACTATTGAGCGTATGTGACTGGTTGATTGATGCGACGTGGAGAAATGCTGCGTCTGAGTTGCCTGCCTGAACTAGCTCTGCCAAAGCATCTCCTCATCTGTGGCATTCTCACTACCACAGGCAAAGTTAGGTGCGGGAACACCATAGAAACCAAAATCCCTGCTGAAAGCCTTTATCTGGGCGTAACTAAGTGCAAGACGACAACCCATCTTTAAAAACTGGCTTGGTTTGCATTTCTGTACCAAATCTGACCTGCACGGCTGCACAGCGGCTGCAAGAAGAGGAAACCCTAATAGAACAAAGGAAACGTAATAAAAAGAGCATGTTCATGTCAGCAAAGCTTGGAAATGTATAACGCCCACACCACACGACTGCCACATGATTTTAGCTTATATAAAAAATCTTTGCTAGGCTGCAAGGACTACTGGGGATTTCTGATTAATCTTTTCGAGAGCTTGCCTGCCGAAAAGCATTCTCCAATCAATTTACTAAAGTTTTCAGTTTAATTTGTAACATGTTTATACACACACAAACTCATACAGTTTATAGATATATTGAATAACTTCTCATCTTATTGTTTCGTACCTGCAAGTCTGTAGGGCCTAAAGATGCGGAGGGCAATGGCAAACAGAGGGAACGTGTTGATGAATTCAATGCTGAGATGCAGCATGGCCTGGAACAGCACCACCACCAGACGGAGCTAGGGAGACAGGAGAGGTTTGCCTTCAACGCACATCGTTTTCACCTTTCTGTTTTCTGTTGCTTTGTACGTTAACATTTAGATCAACTCTACTGTAGATACCAAATGATGAAAGTGAGATATTTATCAAATTGTTTGCAAAAGATTGATGTATCGGTTGTTGAAATAGCTCGACACACAGTGGAGCTCTGGCACAAGCCCAAACTAAGCACCAGCTGCTTTGAATGCTCTAGATCTTACCAGTGTGAAGACCAGGTAGTACAGAGCCGTAGTGGGGAGGAGGAACAGCTGGATTGTAAAAAGCAATGTCCCAATAAAAAGCTGGAACACAAACAGTACAAGGTTTTAAAAAGCTGCTCCAAATAATAAGTGATGGTGAACAGCAATGAATGTGTCATTTCTAATCACCTAATATGCAGGGCGAGTTCACATTGGCAGAATGTAAAATTATCGTTTGGAAAAACAATTATTTTATATCAGAATGATAGAGAAAAGTAAATGATCCCACTTCTTATCTTATGACGCAAGTTCCTAGGTTAAGGAGCCACAGTGGCAAAGGTTTTTAAGTCTTAAAAGATAAGTCTTATTCCTACATTTCTTATATGCTGGCACATTTGGAATTCCAATCATGAACCCCTGCCCTATCAACGTGAAATACCAAAGATCTGGGTCAGAACAGTGTTTGTCTTCATTTTAAAAAAATATATATATTAAAAGTGACGGCTCTTATTTAATCGGAACCCTTTAAAATTCCCAGAAGATAGAATCCCTGAAAAATTGTATTTTAACGTTTTACATTGTATTATATCTGACCACAATAATGACATTAAAAGTGAACAGGAAAAGAGACAGAAGTCAGGAGCCGAAACAGGCAGAACAACATTAGGGGCCAGAGATGAGGAAATGGTTAAAGGATTGGTTGTTTGGGAGCTGCTTATGATTTTCTGATTTAATGTCAAATGATCCAAATCTCTCTTGTCGTCAAACCTTCCTATAGTGAAGCACGTTGTTTACTGTGTCCGTAAACCTGCCAGGGTTTTTTGGACCTTTCAGAGTCAGAGAGGCTGCTCTGTTTGCTGTGTCATCTTGCTCTTCCTGTGTCTGCTGCTGTCACTAACGTAACTTCTGTTGGTTTTCCTGTTCACTTTAAATGTAATTTAACATGGTCACATAGCCTACAGCGGGAAACATCAAACACAACAGACATGAATGAAAATGAAGTAGTTCAGATAAAACACAAGCCTACATTTTAATTTGACAAAATAAACCAGCCTCAGGTCTATGACTGCTTTGGCCCAAAGATGTGTACTTCCACGCAGAGCCGGAGAATTGACAGTGCAGGATCACGTGAATTTCACTAGTGCCTGTATATTGCGTATCGCCGTTGAATACAAGCATGCTATGCGTTGTTTTAGAGTCATAATTTGGAATGTGAACCGAGCGAGACCGTCAAGTAAACAACGCAGAGAAAAACACCCGTGTTCCTTTTCTGTGAATCAATTTTTCCTTGTTGTGTAAACATGCACCCCTATCTCTGGTCATCGTTTTGGCTGCTGGTGCTAAATAATAAAGGCTCTAATATTACCTAGTAAATGTAACTTCTCCATTTGAGTCCTGCATCTGTCTTCTGTGGGGGACAGAGAATAAATAAAAGGCCAGACTGGTCTACTGCCCAGTCTCTTCGCTGCCTTTCCGACTGCAAAATTAGCAAGAGTGCCAAAAGCCACCAATATTTCCCATGTTTTTTTTAGCTCATTTCGATTTTGTAGGAATAAAAGTATGTGTTCATCCACTTCCGGAACTATCTGTATGTATTTAAAAGACACTATCCAGGGGTTTCCAAATAACATACTCAGATTGGGGGACACCTATGAGTCTGTTTGGATGTAATGAAATAAAAAGTGTATCATTGAATTACCTGGTCCAGGTCGTAGAAACAGGAGTCCACTCTCTGCCTTAAAACATTCCACTTTTTCCCCCTGAACAGTCTCCATAGGGACGACAGACCATAGACTGTCAGACAGTACAGCCTGTGGGATGGAAGCAGACATAGACATGTGCTTGTTACGTCCACCCATGTATTCTGTGTCCGTATTGTATGTTTGGTGTATATGGCTGTATTGTTTTCCCTTCTGTTTCGCCTTCATTTAATTTCATTCTGCTTCCCGTTGGCCCCGCCCCCATATCAATCATCATCAGCCGTTCATTGACCAATCAGAAGCTACTGGCAGAGCGAGTAGGGCATTTGATGTAGGAGGAAATGTTTTGTTGTTAAAGAGACTTATGCTCGTCAGTCAGTCTGTCATTCTGATCCATCTGATCTCTGTTGTGATATGTTGGGTTAGCAAGTCTGGCTCCAACGGGCTGCTGTGGTCTCACCCAGACTGATTGTTGTGTGTAATAGCTGTCAGTCCGTTTGTTCGTTGTGTGTACTGAATTGATTTGAGTCCTGAGAAAAGCGCTAAAAACTAAATCCAGTGATTTTTTATTATTATTATTAGTAGTAGTAGTAGTATTAGCAGTAGTAGTACGTCCAGAAAAGGACAAACTGATCAGCATCTAGTGGGTTGTCCTGGATCGAGTAATACAATAACTATCCAACTTCAATCTTATAAAAATGCTATTTCATTGCATAATTCCGGAAGTATCTGCACATTCGAGAAGCTACCCAGGGTATTTGACTCCTTGAGAAAATGATCCAAGACCAATAGACTTAAATACTCATTTGTCCCTGCTGTCAATGCCCTTTGAAATACTTCAATGTGATGTATTATTTATTTATTAAAAACTAATTTGTCTCTGCTGTCAATGGCCTTTGAAATACCTCAATGTGATGTATTATTTATTTATTAAAAACTCATTTGTCCCTGCTGTCAATGGCCTTTGAAATACTTCAATGTGATGTATTATTTATTTATTAAAAACTCATTTGTCCCTGCTGTCAATGGCCTTTGAAATACTTCAATGTGATGTATTATTTATTTATTAAAAACTCATTTGTCCCTGCTGTCAATGGCCTTTGAAATACTTCAATGTGATGTATTATTTATTCTGTTTTATGTGGTTACTGCAGGCTGTAAATCAAATTGCCCCTCAGAGATTATAAAGATTACTTGAATTTGAACTTGAACACCCATTCTATTTTAATTAGAGCCATTCTGCATTGTGGTACTGAAAATACGAATAGCCAGAAACAAGGAAAAACTTTGTTGACATTGTTTTACATTTCAAAATACATACCATATGGAATGTACGATATATTCCTTATGCAACGACCCAAGATGAATGGTACGAGCTCTGCAGGAATGCTTAACTTCTTTTTCCTGAGATGAACCCACTTTCTGTGGTGTAGCACTCATATTGGGTTCTTATTATTCTGACAATGGCTTGGTTTCATCTGCTATATCTGACACAGCTTTCATGGCTTGGTACAAGTCCGCAGATTCTTAAGTATCTTGTAGTTTGATTGTTGATATTGCCACAAATCTACGGCATCCAACTGCCACAGGACACACTTTCATTGTCCAGCCTCACTGTTCTGCCTCAGCTCATAATTCTTTATAGCAGCGTTTCATTCGTATGCCTCATTTAGCGCTTCTTCCTATGCGACTTCTACAAAGTATACAATTAGTTCTTGTTTGTGCTGGACCAGAGTAATGCATCTGTGCTGTCATGCACCTGGTCTTAAATTGAGATTCAATTTGTTTTGTTAATTTATTGGTGCCGTTCTTGTTTTTTTGCTGACATTCAGGGTACCTTTGCAATAAATTCTTCAGTTTGCCCATATCCAACATTAAGTTCATGTTGTTGACAAGCTTACCAATTACACTACCTTGAGCATGCCCAGTCTTTGAAGTTAAATTGAAGCCTTACCTGGCTCCATAGACGTAGAAGCAATAGATGTGGAATGTGAGAAGGGCCACTGTGTCCGAGAGAAGCGAGAGTGCAAAGGTCAAACCCAGGCAGGCAGACAAGCCCACGTACCACAGGATCATCTCAATAAATGGAGACATCAGGTGTATGTAGCCTAAATAGGGAAAAGGAATATGCATGCATTTTGCAAGGCAACCCCAAGTAATTATTATTCAAACAATTTGATTGATCACTGCGCTCTTTTTCACTTCAGCAAATACATTTGTCCGTCAGCACAATCTGTTTAGCAGAGCAGCACGAACACACTTGTTTCTTTTAATAATGAAATAAAGATTAAACGTCCCAATACTCTTGTGTAAAATATTAGTGACTATTAATTGTGTAACTGTAATCTGTTAAAAAAAAACGTACCACTCTAAAGCCAAGGATGGTTGCTTTCCCTGTGTGAAGATTGGAAGTGGGTACTAGTTGCTACTAGTAACTACTTCTTCAGTTACACATGATTTTAAGAGACCTGCTGTGACCAGTGACCTCATATGTTCTAGACAGGTAGAGATCTAGCCTTGTGACCAGTGACCGCATATGTTCTAGATAGGTTGAGATGTAGCCATGTCCTAAAAATCTGTCTATGAATAAAACATTTTGAAGATACAGCAAGTGGAATTTAGTTTGGCTCGTTTGGTAATCATAAGAGCAATTGTTTCCTCACTATCAACATGTGCTTGCCTATGACTCAGTGAGCCAGGACCAATAAAACATGGCTGCCACTGCACCTACCTATAATGCAGACATTGTAAGTGGCAGTTTGAATGAGTATGTCAGACTTACCAATCCACAAGTGGATGTGGTAGAGGAAGAAACGTCCCAGAACCTGGTCCAGTGCCCTGTTCATCTTCAGCCCTGCCGGTGCTCCCATCAGCCACTGCAGTAGTTCCTCAAGTTCTTTAGCTACATGCTACACACAAATGTAATGTTTGTTTAATGTACAACATGCGGTGAAATGGTTGATGTAAAACATGACATAGACATAGTACACAGTTCAATGCGGTCACCTCCCATGGCTTGTGCCCATAGGTGCATCTGTTGAAACAATTTATATCTTTCTTTATTTTTCTTAAACACAAAATATTACCACGAACTACATTAAGAACACAAGTTATCAGTATCCTTTATGCTGGGTGTCCACTGGCTGCGAAGTGTCGAGAGCGCCACAAATGGCTGCCAAGCACCGCAAAACTTGCGCAAGGCTGTGTCCACTAGAGCCGAATTTCTCCAAGCCGGTCACAAAGAATTTCTGCTCCTCTGCACTTTCGTTATCATACTTAGAGGAGCGCGGAGCTTCGCTGCTGGTAGACATGGTCCGATTGGTGAACATGAGTGCCAAAAAGAATTGGCTGAAAAGCCATTTGCAGCCGGTGGACACCCGGCATCACGTCGAAGACTCCAAGCGCTGCTCTGCCATTTGGGAGATAATCTTTCCACATCACACGATCTTATCAAACATTGCTGTTAAGTTTGTTGCGAAAAACGTGTTGTAAAATATGAGCAATTTTTTTATATATTTACATTATTACAAAATTTAAAGAAATAAAATATAACTATATACAGTGGCTTGCAAAAGTATTCAACCCCCTTGAAGCTTATCAGATATGTCTGGAATACAAATGATACATTTTGTTCTGTTTAATATTTTTTTTAAAAGACACCCTCAAAATGTATTATTTTTAAGTGACATTAGTTTTATGTTAGAAAGATTTTGTAAGAACACTAAATAACTGAAATATTCTGTTTGCATAAGTATTCAACACCTGTGCTTTGGAAACTACAAGTTGACACTGATGAAAAATATTGTCCTAACGAGGGCACTGTAGGCCTTGCAATTGTCCGCACCTCTGAAACATAAGAATAACTCACATTTTCTGTAATGTGTTTTGTTGTCTGAATTTGCAGCACGTTTTCTAAATGCTGCACGTGTTGTCAAATTGATGTAGATGATTTCTTCATTTGCTTGTGTTTTGTCTATTTGCATGTGTTTTCTGAAGTTGCAGTGCGTTGACCTCTCAGGACCACCATACATTCCACTACATTTTGTTGTTGTTGGCACTGCACATCATTTTGTGACCTCACGTTTACATACACCAAACTGCTCAAACACACCATCAAAATGTTGAATTCTGTCTTTAAGGTAACTTCAGAGACCTACATCAGCGGCAGGCACCAAAGTGTTGGCCAGCCTCCCGACCCGGTTCTCCCTGTAGAGACAGTAGATCAGCAGCAGGCCAAGTGCCATGTCAACAAGGAAGGATGTGACGATGTTAGCTTTCCTAACGGAGAAAGAAAGATACAGCCCTCTTCATTGGAGTTATGATGTTCGATAAATCAAAAGGTATTTAAAACCCTAAGTAAAACAAAATAGATATATATAAAATTATACTGAACCTAACCCTATTTTACTGTCAGCAAAGCTCTCAGCTAGACAGACAGACAGACAGATGTATTTTTTTTAAATCTAATCTTACAAAAACTGTTATAGTATATAGTAAAAATATATGCCAGCAGAACAGTGGCATCAGCATTTGTACGTTTTAAAGTCCCTGTAACATCCTAGAACATCATAGAACTACTTTTTGTTGAATCTGTGAAAAGGAATTAACATTTTCCTAGATCAGTTTTAAAAAAAAAAAAAAATGTTGATTTTCAGAATCTACACAGTAATGTTAAAGCCACTAAAGGCAACGTTTCTGTATGAGCATATGATCAATCAATCTACTCAAGGAAGATACACCTGGCGCCACAATCAAGTACGAAAATGCTTGGCAGAAGCAATAGAGCATAGTTAATGCCCTGCCCATTGGAGCAGAGAACGACATGCACCACATTTGCTTTGTAAGGGAGGGAGTTCCGGGAAAGAAGAGTTATAGGGCAAAACAAAGCTCAGGGCAGCTGTTTATTTTATAGAGCTAACAGTCCCGTGGGAAGAAGCAATAGACAAGGCATACGAAAGAAAGAAATTCCGCTATAGCAAATTAGCAGCTGAGGCAGAACAGCAAGGTTGGAGGACAAAGGTTCATTTCAAATTAACGAAATATCCGGAATGGAGGGTGCCCAATTGAAAACCCCAATGACATGTCTGCTCTCAACCCAAGTCCATTCTAAAATATTTGCTTTTGAAGTGCTCATCTCTTAGAGTATGGCATAATGGATATTATAACATCCTATCCTGTGAAATATATTGAAATACCTTTATAAAATTTATGGGAGAATGGATGGATGGATGGATGGATGGATAGATGGATAAATAAATAGCCTTTTAGATCAGTCCTCTTGAATTCTCAATATTCAACATAAAAGTTGTCTGCCGCCAGGCATAATCTCATGCGAAACTGTGAATTTACAGCACAAGGAAGTGCATTACTAAATCAGGAAGAGATGCCCATACTTGGAGTATAGTCGTTGCTAGTGATATGCTGTGACCACGAGCATTCTGCATGTCTTTGCGACGGTTTGGTCAAATAATTACACAAAGCAAATGGTAGGGGTTACCAAAATCACCTCCTACAAATAAACTACACATAGGCAGCTTTAAACATACTATCGCAATACTCAAGTAAATCAATATTTTCTTTCACCCATACCCACAGTAGGTCACTTCAGAACAAACTAGCCTGTCCCGTCATGTTTTTTTCTAATCTCTCCCGTTTGAACAACCCGACTCGTAGAAAAAGATCACAAGGTAGCATATTCTTAAAAGGTCACAAGCTAGAGATTTCCATATATTTATTACCAGGTAGATTGTCATGGTACGATTAAACCAGAAATTATACATGCCGATAGGCTAAACCAATGTTAACTCTGGTCTTATCGTTAGCTGTGTTTAATTCCGTCCTGTAATTGGTTTTCTCTGCTTAAGTCTTGCTTCTTTTTTTTTTTTACTTTGCTTGAGAGTGTAAATTGGCAAAAGTGTAAGTAGAAATTGCAATGTCATTGTGGTTAATCAACTCACTACAAGCTAGCTGCTACATATAGTGAAAAATAAAATCTGTTCAACACCAGCAGTGTTAGGAACGTGAGGTAATGGTCATTAGGCAAGTATATGTTCTTTTACACATCCCTCCGGATTGGTTAGCTTGTTCGGGCACGGTGCAAATTTTTAGACAACAAACAAAGTATGGGACAGTGATGGGGAGTGCATGTGTCCACAGAACATTTACTGTATTGATAATTACAGGGATGTACTGGTTGTTTTCATTTTTATTAAGAACTTGATTACTGCAGCTTTAAACATAGATCCAAATCAGTTGCAACTGTCAATGAAAACAAGTACTAGTAGTAAGTGCAAACAAGTACTGTATGTGCAAGAATGAATGTCTAATAATGTAACATTTTGAAACATGAAGCGTACTGAATCATTTAGCATAGTCAGACACGACATCCAGCCTACGTAATCAGTCAGATTTTGAATTCAAACTATACATTGTGGTAATGTTAAAATGTTTTACATGGGTAACCATGTATTTAATAACTAATGTATGAATGCAAAAATATTTTTGTAGTTTTAATAAGTTTAACACCCTGCGTGTCTTGCCACTTTAACAGAATGTTTTGGTTAAGGTAAGCACAGGTGTTGGGGCGTTTCCATTTACGGATCCTGTCCTGCTACACTTGCATAGTATGGTTCATAACAATTGCCGCATGAAGCCCAACACTTTTAGATATGAACTGAGGTCTAAAATATTTAAGCATTTTGAATTTCAATTTTTTTTTCTCAAAAGCAGAAGTTGTACCGAACAGTTCTATTTGAGAGTACAGAACTGTTCTACACCAACTGTCATTTAACAAGTATAGCACCCATCACTGTTTCCACCCTACCTCATGAAGTGTGCATGTGACGTAGCTCTCTGAGGTGAGCTGATTAGCTGCAAGTGTTCTGTCCGGTACTGCAGTTGGACGCAGGTAGACAGCTTGACAGACAAAAATGTTATCGGACGCATATGCAGGATTCTGCAAAAGCACAAAAAAAAAAAGTTAATAAATAAAAATTATGGCTTGTATAGGCAACATGCACCAAGATGAATATTTTGGATCATTATTGATAATTATACACAAGCTAACATTATCCAACATGTCTTGTCATAGGGTTTGTTTGACTTTTTCCTTGGGTGGGGGGAGGGGTGGAGCAATGTTGCCGAATTCAAAACTAAGGCGAAGAATAAACCGACTGATTCTATCAGCAGATTTGGTGCATGTAAAACCGGGACGACTCATGTTGGCAACTTGAAACTTAAGGTAACATGAATACAGCAAGTTACAGCCTGCTAATATACTAAAGCACACATGCAAAACATGTTATCTTCATTTAGGCATTGACATTTTCTTTCGTCAATTAGTTTTGATTGAAAATGCATCCTGGAATGTAATTGTATGAATCGCACAAAACGGCCCACACAGATCAAATACTGCCATGTGAGAGACCAGGTTATAGATCAAACCTAAAAAAGAATGAGAAAGAAATGATATCATAGCTCCCTGCTGCAGTCTAATTATTCCTTAATGAACCTTAACCCTAACCCTAGTTTCTTGCTGCAGTCTAATTATTCCTTAATGAACCTTAACCTTAACCCTAACCCCTTGCTGTAGTCTAATTATTCCTTCATTAACCTTAAGCATTGAAAATACATTTCTACACAGGCTGCATGAAACGTTTCTCTGCTGTGCCACATCATGACCGGAGATAGACATTTGTGAACATGACCAAAATGCACATTTCAATGCATATCTATATGCAGCAATTCTGTATTTTCAAACTTGTAACTTAAAATGTTTCTGGCTGCATGTTAGTATTATGGTTTCGGGATGCTTCGCTGCTGCAACAGGCCCTACATGTTATGATGGAAACATTCATAGTTAAAAGTGATCAAACCTGTTGTCCAGGGACCATTAATGCTTGGCTATTGGTATTGCTACGTGAGCTGCTGAGCCGGCCTACTGTTGTAAGTGTAAGAAACGTTTAACTCCTTTCTATGGGGATAGGCACCCAATACATTGGAAAACCTTGAAAAGGATGAACACTCATAATAAAGTGTGTGTACTGTGGGTGTGAATTTCCCTGACCGAATACTGCAGAACCACGTCCAGAGGTAAAGAAGCCAGGTGACGAGCTGACAAAGGGGCGTTGAGACCTGTTTCAGCAACTCTACAATGATGCTGGCTTCACGGCCCTCTGACTGCCAGTGGGTCAGCTTCAAAGGCCCTTCATCATATTTGTCGAGGAAAAACAGTGTCTCACTTTGTGCTACCGTCTGGAACACCTGAAACAGAAGAGACACAGGTTATGTTACTAGATGATACAGGCCCACCTAATGCAGTTGACTATATAAAGTCCCTGACGTCGAGCTAAGTCAGAACTCAAAATGCATTTTACTAGGATTGTCTGTGGATTTCATTTAATAGTTCTCTTATTTCTTCACTGAGGTTCCTTTTGAAGATCTGATCAATGGAAAAAACTGATATGCAGAAACTTTTACGTTGACTTACAAACTACACAGTCAGTGAATTAGGTTAAAAAAAATTTTAAAGCTAAACTATCCACTGCAGAAGCCTTTTGGCAGTTTCTCATACCTGCCACAGCTCCAACGAGGGAACCGCCTGGGGGTCGTAAACTCCATTGTCTACAGGGTGAAGCTGGGACAGCATGACCTTTCTTTGCTCATAGTGCACAAAGACCACGGTGTCCTCATCACTGTGTTCTGTTGCACCCTCCTCCTCCTCTTCATGTGGTATGAGCATTCCATCTGTGGCAAGGAAGGAGCTGGTATCACCCACAGATAGAACACACCACACCTAGCAGGTCTCACCCACCCAAATAGAAAACACCACACCTAGCTGGTCTCACCCAGATAGAACACACCACACCTAGCAGGTCTCACCCACCCAGATAGAACACACCACACCTAGCTGGTCTCACCCAGATAGAACACACCACACCTAGCTGGTCTCACCCAGATAGAACACACCACACCTAGCTGGTCTCACCCAGATAGAACACACCACACCTAGCTGGTCCCACACAGATAGAACACACCACACCTAGCTGGTCTCACCCACACAGATAGAACACACCACACCTAGCTGGTCTCACACAGATAGAACACACCACACCTAGCTGGTCTCACACAGATAGAACACACCACACCTAGCTGGTCTCACCCAGATAGAACACACCACACCTAGCTGGTCTCACACAGATAGAACACACCACACCTAGCTGGTCTCACCCAGATAGAACACACCACACCTAGCTGGTCTCACCCAGATAGAACACACCACACCTAGCTGGTCTCACCCAGATAGAACACACCACACCTAGCTGGTCTCACCCAGATAGAACACACCACACCTAGCAGGTCTCACCCACCCAGATAGAACACACCACACCTAGCTGGTCTCACCCACACAGATAGAACACACCACACCTAGCTGGTCTCACACAGATAGAACACACCACACCTAGCTGGTCTCACCCACACAGATAGAACACACCACACCTAGCTGGTCTCACCCAGATAGAACACACCACACCTAGCTGGTCTCACCCACACAGATAGAACACACCACACCTAGCTGGTCTCACACAGATAGAACACACCACACCTAGCTGGTCTCACCCACAGATAGAACACACCACACTTAGCTGGTCTCACCCAGATAGAACACACCACACCTAGCAGGTCTCACCCACCCAGATAGAACACACCACACCTAGCTGGTCTCACCCAGATAGAACACACCACACCTAGCTGGTCTCACCCAGATAGAACACACCACACCTAGCTGGTCTCACCCAGATAGAACACACCACACCTAGCTGGTCTCACCCAGATAGAACACACCACACCTAGCTGGTCTCACCCAGATAGAACACACCACACCTAGCTGGTCTCACCCACACAGATAGAACACACCACACCTAGCTGGTCTCACACAGATAGAACACACCACACCTAGCAGGTCTCACCCAGATAGAACACACCACACCTAGCTGGTCTCACACAGATAGAACACACCACACCTAGCTGGTCTCACCCACCCAGATAGAACACACCACACCTAGCTGGTCTCACCCAGATAGAACACACCACACCTAGCTGGTCTCACCCAGATAGAACACACCACACCTAGCTGGTCTCACCCAGATAGAACACACCACACCTAGCTGGTCTCACCCACAGATAGAACACACCACACCTAGCAGGTCTCACCCACCCAGATAGAACACACCACACCTAGCTGGTCTCACCCAGATAGAACACACCACACCTAGCTGGTCTCACCCAGATAGAACACACCACACCTAGCTGGTCTCACCCACAGATAGAACACACCACACCTAGCTGGTCTCACCCACACAGATAGAACACACCACACCTAGCTGGTCTCACCCACAGATAGAACACACCACACCTGTTTTACTTCTATGATCTTACCATTCATGCAATTAATATTTCTGTGCTGAAAATGATTATTCTCACAAATTACCATTAGGGCTGATAAATCGATTTCAAATCGAAATTGCGATTTGAAACAATGTGATTAGCAAATTGCTAAAGCTGCTATTTTAAAAAGTGCAACCCAGCATTTAAAGTTAAGACAATGCTTTTAATGCATATCGTCCTCATGTGATAGTCGTGCTCACCAATCAGAAGTGTCGTGCTGTTCATGTACCAGTCATGCACACCAATGAAATGTGTACGCCCACCAACAACAAGTACTTGTTTTGATGTCTTCTTCCTACTTATTACATATCTACTAGCCCTTGGTTACATTTTTAGGAAATTTGCGGATGACACCCAGCTCTATCTGTCCACCAAACCCATTTCCACTCTCCCGCCCACCTGCCTTTCTGCTTACTTACTGGAAATTAAATCTTGGTTATCGTGCAACTTTCTCAAACTTAACAGTGATAAAACACAGGTCCTCCTTGTAGGTACAAAATCCACCTTGATTAAATCTGACAGTTTTTCTCTTACTGTTGACAAATCTACAGTGTTTCCTTCCCCTGGGGTTAAGAGACTGGGTGTCATCCTTGACAGTACATTGTCCTTTGAAACACACATCAACAATGTTTCCCGGTCTGCATATTTCCACCTGCGTAATATTAATCGCCTCCGCCCGTCACTTACACCTAACAGCACCGCCATTCTACCCACTCCCTGGTCACATCCTGTATTGATTACTGGGATTCTATCATCTTTGGTCTCCCTCGCAAGTGTCTGCACAGACTTCAATTGGTCCAGAACTCAGCCGCCCGTATCATCACCAGAACTCCATAGATCACATCACTCCTGTTCTCCAGCAACTTCACTGGCTCCCTGTCAAATATCGCATGCATTTCAAGATTCTGCTCCTCACTTTTAAGGCCCTTCATAACCTTGCCCCTCAGTATCTTTCTGCTCCTTCATGTCTACACACCCTCTCGTAATCTCAGATCTTCTTCTGCCATCCAACTCACTATACCATCTGCCCGTTTGACCACCACGGGGTCTAGGGCTTTAAGCCGTTCTGCCCCTCGCCTTTGGAACTCTTTCCCACAAGACACTGACTCTCTCTCAACCTTCAAAACCCGTCTCTAAACACACCTTTTCAAACTGGCATGTTCGGTCTGATTGCTCACACTAAGTTTGTTGTTCTGTTTATTTGTAGTTTGCACTTATGGTGATTTTTATTTAGTACTATTGTATTAACTTATTATTGCTTACAACTGCCTTGTTTTATGATGTTTTGATAAATTTAAACATTGTTATGGTGAGTAAGGTGTCCTTGGGTATTCTGAAAGGCGCCTGTAAATAAAATGCATTATTATTATTATTATTATTATTATTAATAATATTAATAATAATAATTACACTAAGCAAACGGTAAGGGTTCCCAAAACCAGAAACTACATTCAGCCGCTTTAACTTAACAGTCACAGCTTTTGAGATAATTATTTGATTGTTCTACGTTCTATGTCAATTGAAGAACCAATTCATAGCCTACCTTAAGTTCTCATTCTTGCATTACAATATAGTGCAGGTAATATTTTGATGGTATCTCATGTGGTAATGCTGCATCACGTTTTAAATCTATTACACAGTGAATATTGAACGGAAGCTTACCTCTAAAATATATATATATATCACAAATCAAATCGCAGTATCTATCAGAAAAATCACAATTAGATATATTCCCCAAATTGTTCAGCCTTAATTACCATAACTTCCTCTAAATACTGTACATTATGAAGCAACATGGTAGGAAAAGTCATTAATAGAATGTGTATTGTGATGACTTGTCTCAGTCTGTACCACTTTCATACTGAATAGGTCGGTTACGAACACATGCTGCCTCAAATTAAAAAGTATCCTGAGTCCATTTTGCCTTACTCTGGTCTCTGCTGAGAAGCTGACAGGTAAAGCCTATTTTGCCTATCTGGCGGCTGAGTTGCAGCCAGCGCCTCTGGGGAAAGATTGTGCTGAGGTCTCTCAAGAAGCTCTCCATGCCCTGCTGGCCATCCTTGGGCATGCTCCAACAGCCAAGCACTGACAGCTCTCCTTCATTCTGGCACTGGATCTAAAAAAGGCAGGATAATGAGGACAGCATAGTTTACCAGCCAGGTGAAGAAAGTCTGAAACTGTATTGGATGAGAAATGTACTGTCATTAAGCACAAAATTAAAATGTGTACGTAATGTTTCTTTAAAGTGTTACAAAAACATTTTGTACACCTTAAGAGTTGGTACAACATTTTTATTTTTAGGCTTACAGTTTGTGTAAAACAGTTGGGCCAAGACACATTTTTGGCCAGGCTTGATATTACCATCATAAGGTTGTATATTGACAAAGGTCTTCAAATTGTATGTTAAAAGATGTTGAGATTAGAAAAGAGAGGGGGCAGAGAAAACAATCCTATGTTGTAGTCTTACACTTGCAGAAATCTCCACTGCTATGTGTAGGTTTATGTGTGGATAGGGTACAATAAGGTTTACTGTAACTGACAACCCCAACAAAGCATGATTCTATTGATTACAGGGTCTAGCCCCAGCCTACAATGCAAAACATACATTACTTATGTGAATATTCTTTTTATTACATCTAGACTTTGGTCTAATTGTTTATTTTGTTATCAGCTTAAAACTTTTACAGTTTAGCTATTTTATTGTCTTTTTACTTTACAATGTATTCATTCTTTATAAAGTGCATTCATTTAAATCAATATTAAAATTTTGTTTTTGCAATGTATTTAGATTTTTTTAGGTATTGTTTAACATAGCAATTGCTATCTATCTTTTGTACCATAACAAATGTATGCAAACAGACTGTGGCTATTAACTGCACAAGAACTGAGTTATAAATAAACTGGACATTGAGACTAACAAACCCCCTGCTATTAATTTATGCTTGCGGAAGTTGTGGCTGTGCAATAAATAGTTACAGATATTTTAGATGACTTGACAAGGAAAGACAATAACCACATTCGTAAGAACATTCTTGCAAAACAAAAACTGAAAAGATTTCAATAAACCGGGTATGAATGTGAATAGTCTTTAACTGACCTGGTTAAGGTACTGCTTGACTTGGCTGGGAATGAATGGGTAGTGGATTATGGCCAGAACCACAGCTGAATCATGGCCTGGGATCCACCGGCCCACAAGCAGCCCGCTATCAGCCCGATTACAGCATTGAGGGTAGAAGATCTTCAACACCATGGCGGCTGTGGCTCCTAGTCCTTAGGACGAAGAGATAGCAAGCGAAATAAGTGTCTAAAACAGCAACCACACTGCCCTTAGTTTGCCCTTGAAATATTGAGCTTTGTTCTGGTTTCCACAGCAGAGGTGCCTTAGGCATATCACTGCGATTGGTGCTTTTCTAGGCTGGATTTTCCAAGCA
>JAPMUY010005464.1:0-40140 GCA_026901105.3 Galaxias olidus
TCGCTTTGCCTTTCTTCCTCTCTCTAAGTCTGTCTTTCCCTCTCTCCCTGTGGATGCATCCTTAGCGTATCGTATAGGAGGGCCGTGGCTCGCTGAGCCCATTACCGTGCCTTGCCCTGCTCAGACCACCCAAGGCGCTGAGCATTTTGGCTGTGGGCAGCTGTGTGCCACTGTTTAACGGCATTCTGTAGAGGATAAGTGGGGATTGGCATGTTCTCTGCCCGTCAGAGTGGGTTTCATCTGGGACAGAAAAATGTGACAGCTGGTCGGAGCACGGGCCCACGCCAGCGCCTCTCTCTCTGTCCTCCCTCTTTTTCCTAAAGGAGAGGATGACTAGAGTGTGGGGGCCACCGCCTCCCCGTCCTTGGCTAACGGCAAAGCGAACGCTGTCGTGTGCACGGCGATTCACCTCAGGAATAACCGTTTTCAATGTGTCCTAGCGCTTTACAGCCGCGTCTCTGCTTTGCGAGTTGTCAACACCAGGCAGCGGTAGGAGGGCGGGCTAGAAGAACAGTCATTTATGTTGGCGGGAGAAGCTGGAGATGAGCCCTCCCATGAGGATTAATGGGACTCTGTGTCTCTACTCACACAGGAAATGGGAAAAAGGCCTTTGTTGGTAGAGGGGCTGCCTGCTGCCAGCAAATAACCCCCCCCCCCCCCCCAAACATCCCAATGTATTGCCTCTTCAGTCTCTCATCCCTCAAACCTTTATTTAATAAATTTTTTAAGCCTGTATTTTCCTTCAAAGTCGCTTACTTATGATTCTGTGCGACTGACTGGCGTCAATGGACCCCGAGTAGCCAGCTCGGGTCGTTAGTATTCACTGTCACTCCTGGTGCGGAAGTCGGTGTGGCACACCGAAACAGACCCAGCGAAGTGACAGAATGCGAATTGTTCCCTTATCTGTGAGGCGGTATTTCTGTCCGCTCAAACCTGTCTTTTCCACCGTTTCACCTCTCAGGACAGCTCGTTTTTTTTTTTGTAGTTCATGTGTGACCGGTTCGGACTGTGGTGAAGTTATTCTTAGGCTTTCCATTGGCCTAGCCGTTGAAGGCTAAGCACACCTCCCCCGGCTAGGCCAGATAAAGAATGGCCTATCAGGGGGGGGGGAAACGGGTCGTTTGGCACTCCACAGCTGGCGTGCCTTTCATCTGGTCACGCCTCGGACTCCTCGCACTCGTAGCTGTGGACGGGAAGGTGAGAGGCTGCCGGAAGGTGTTAATTGTTGGACGTCACCTGCTTGGAAGGCTCTGGTCTAACAAAAGGCGTGACAAAGAATTCAACTCCTCCTGTCATTCCTTTGGGCTTTTGTGGCAAGCACCGCATGTTTATAACTGTACGTTTTGTACACCACTAAAAGGGCTAAACGTGTTTTCCGATGTATTGATTTTATAAGAATACAAAAAAAATGTAATGTCAGATGTTAGTTTTATTATCCTCCTGCCTTGCACTGGAATGCGGTCTGCGTTCAGTCTGTTAAGCGCTTCAATACAGTGCGCAGATTAACGTGTTTATACAAAATCCTCTTTTCAGCGGCTCTGAGCTTACCACCACTGCTCAAAAGCGTGTTAGTCTGTCTCTCTCGACGTGGCCAGAGTTTCTTTTTAAACAAGGAGACTCGAGGACTCGTTCGCTGTGTTGGAGCTAAATCGCAAACAAAGGCCAAACGAGATGGGTTAGCCTTAACCTTACATGAGTTTCTGGAAATGTTTTATTGCTTTAACGTTTTATTGTTTTATTCTTATGGTCCTCACATAACTTAGTTTTGTTCGGAGTTATAGTTACTTAAGAGTTGTTTTGAGTCTGAAGCAGGTTGTCGCTCTGCTCTGTGTCCTCCCTGCAGCAGTTGGGATCCACAGTGAAGGCAGGGAATCTATTGCCTCCATATTGACTCCCCCCCCAACCATCTCCAATGGATTTGACGCGGATAACACTGTTGGTGTTTGTCATGGACGGGGGGAGGGGACCTCACAAAAGCAGGGGACCCCCAGCTGAAAGGAGTAGAGAAAAGAAAGTGAAGGAAAGAAAGAGAGCTCAAATGAAGAGGGCTCAAATGGGTAAAAGCCAGTGGGTTGTCAGGGGCAACCAAGGCGGCGTATGCGTAACCTGCCGTGGCTCTCTCCGCCCCCTCCTGCCAGAAAGTGTGACTGCAGGAGCACAGCCAGACGGAATACCAACTAAGCCTTTGTATCTAGACTGAAACCAAATACCGCAGGCACACTCGCCATAGGACTCCACACTGCATACGTGTTTTACAATCCTGTTGGCCCTAACCCAAGCCACTGTCTGGAGCTTGGATGGACTCTTTAGCTTCATACCTTTGAGGCTATTTGTTTGTCCCATAATTGTACTCGCGGGGAAGTTGTTCACTTGTTTCATTCACTGTACTTTGGCTGGAGGGTGGGGACCTAGGGCTTGCTAGGATCGAGGGGGAGTGTAGCGGCCGTCCTCTAGACAGGATAAGGCTGATTAGTTCTGATGGTGCTCCTGTCTTATGGAACCTAATGTGTCCATGACTGAGCGAGCTGGATTCTGGGGCGGGATTCTGTGGAACTATAAATCGCAGGGCTTGTTCCCCGGTCCTCGAGTCGGTAATTGGCCATTAAGGCCTTCGTTTTGGAGATGGAGTAGCCAGATGTCCCTGATGTAGTCGGGGGTCTAGAGTGGGCCTCACGGTGGAAAGGGGAGGCTGTTAAAAGGAGAAACGAAGCGAGGGTGGTGCTGGGTGGGGTGGGGTGGGGTGGGGGGGATGGGCAGGACACTGTCCCTCGTTAAAGTGACCTGAGCTGGGCGAGCAGGCCCATAAAAGCCCCCTTTTAATGTTCAAACCAGAGCAGCTCCACAGCTTGCCCACGGTTGTAAAGCAGACCCGAATTCCCCAAGATTCCCTCCGCTGTCACAGCTCTCGGTGCCAGCTGTCCATCCTTGTTTAAATGTAACGCGTGGGCTTAAAGCCCCCCCCCCCCACCCCCCCCCCCCCCACCCCACCCCACCCCACCCATCCTCCTCCTTCTTGCTCTGTGTGTGTACGCAACATTGATCTGAGAGGGACGGCTCCCGCCGGTCCACTCCAAGGGCGGCGGCCAAAAAGGCTCGCCAGCCTGATTGAGTGGGACATATGCAAGGACAACATTAAGACTTCCAGTATTTTGGTGTCGTATCGTGCGGCCGTGCTCCTCTCCTGGTGATTTACGGCGCCGGTGGGGATTCTCGTGTTACCACTCTGCATGGCTTTCCACTCAGTCTTTCCCCCCTCGGTGTGCCGGGCGACAGATGCTGGTTTTGGTTCCCCCACCTCGTCGACCGACTGGCCCCTCGCTCTGAAATCAAAATTCCATTCGGGACCCGCTTACAGCTCTGAGGGCCGAGAGGTCATGTAGGCATGGCGGCGCTCGTGTCGGAGTACGCCCTGCCTGTCGTGTGTGTTTGGCCACTGAAGCCCACACCCCAGCTGCTTCTCTTGAGGTGAGGGGGGGTCGGTCACTGGAGCAGTGCCCACCCCTTAATGGGGATTCCAGCGAGGCGGAAAGGCAAATGTTTGTGGTCCATGGTCTTCTCGGTGTCCTGGCTCCAGGACAGCTGTCACCGTCTCTTCCTTCCTCCTCCCTACTGCCCACCCAACCCTCCAGAAGCCGAGCACAACACAATATCCGCAAGCTTCCAAGCTGCAGCCACTTCAAGATATCTGCTAATATTCTGATAGAGGCCCGCGTGCTTGATCATTTAGACTTCCGGCGACATTGGTTGTGTCTATTAGGCTCACAGAAATCCCAACCGGAAACCAACAAACTGCGGATTTTCTGTTTCTGTTTTTCAATCCCTGGTAAATGCAACACGGTCTTACCAGTGCAAAATAAAAATGAACTCTATATGAACCCCACAACACATCCAGACACATTTGCAATTAGAATATTGTGCTGGTGCAAGTAAAACGGTCGTCCCCTGCACTCGGTTACCCCTGGCTACAGCACTCTTATTTTTATGCCGTGGGTGTCACTCATTGGTGGACGGTAATGGCCTCCTTTTGTGCCGTGGTCGGAATGACCGCCAATGAAAGTGCTATTTACCCTAGCTAGTTAAAAGAGCTGTTGGCCAGTGGAGTGGAAAAGCTCCGTCCCCTCGGACATGGCGACCGAGATCACACGGGGAGCACCGAGGGCCTGACGGATGGTTGTTGTTAACGCGGGGGATGAATGGACACCCCGCGGCCGCTCCCTTCTGCACCAGGATGTTGCAGGATGAGACTCACAACAGTGTTTGGTTTTTTCATGCCTTTTTTCTTCCACCGCCTTTGTTTCAAAAAAGGCATTTGGTCTTTCTCCCCAGATTCTTCTTCCCTCACCCCCCCCCCCCCCCCCCCCCCCCCCCTTACTGCTCTTTCTCCGCCTCCTCCCCCTTCTCTTTTGGCTAAAAACTGATATCCACAAGGCTGCTTCGGGTTACAGTACTGGCCCGGGGATTCTTTTCAAAAGGTGAACCTGGAGAATAATGTGCTTGGGAGAGGTGGTGGGTGGGTGGGTGGGGAGACTGGAAAGGCGGCGCAGCAGGGCCCGGGCTGCTTTTCCCCTGGCCGCCAGGCTACAGGCATTTAGCTACTGCCCATTGTGAGTCCTCACTCAAAGGGATTCGTTTGTGATGGGGGCGGCCTCTGACCCCTCTACGCCTACACTATGTAAATGAGTGCACAAAAAGGATTTTTCTATGTTTTTTTTTCTCGTACAAACACACACTTGCGTTTGGGGCCTGAAGACTACACAAACACACACACACCCGATACCCTTCGTGTGTGTTAGTGTAGTGTGTGTTTGAACCTTTTTGCCTTCCCTCTGTGTGTGAGTGTGTGAGTGGGCATGTGCGTTTGCAACCCGAAGCTCTCAGGCAGCTTAACAGCATGGTGCTCCCGGAGAAAAGCTCCAAGATGAACTTGCCGCCTGTTGCTTCCTCGTTGCCATGTTGTTTTGGCCCCAGGTAGAGAGAGTGAGCAGAGCTCACTCAGTCGTTTCCCAAAGCACCCCTCCTCACCCTTCCGTGCCATTGTCCATGCTACATAAAGGATCATGGGTGGGTGGGTGGGGGGGGGGGGGGGGGGGGGGTCACGTAACAGAAGATGAGCCAACGTGTTGAGGTTCTGGGACAACGCCCTTTCCCAGAGCGGACCCGCGACTGACCATTACCACTCGGAGAGCTTTTAACCCCCCCCCCCCCCCCCCAGGGGAAAATATGATAGGCCTGAACTGCTCAAACCCTATCGCATGCCTCGTAAAAAAACCAACTTAACATTCACTTACTGTTTATAGTTTTTTTTTATTTTACTCCTGCTTCACTTTAGCCGAAGCCCCGAAATGTGTGTTCCCCTTGCTTTTGTGTGCACATGCAGAGAGAATGAGAGTGCTCTATTTGACACCTCAGTAATGGAAGGCACACAGGTGGGACTTAATGGCCCCTGCATTCAGAGGGTTCTTTTGTCTGGATGTTCTTTTCTTTCAAGTTTTCCCTTGCTTAGCGCACAACAACACGTTTTTGAGGGCTGAAATGGGTCCTAGGTTTGGAAAGTTCCAAAGTGTTCACTTCAAATAATGTGAAGTTTTGGGGTGGTTGTCCTTCATTGTTTTATCATGGACATTTTTTCAAAATTTGTTCATAGTGTCCTCAAAATTAGTACAGGTTGGAGCAGGGAAAAGACATATATATATATATGTATATATATATATATATATATATATATATATATATATATATATATATATATATATATATATATATATATATATATATACTCAATATTCAGAAAGCTCTTTTTACTTTGAATATGCTATATGGTACCTTTCCTCCCCAATCCAGCATTTAGTCAATTTTCATACCCTCTCAATACAAAACGCAGAAGGGTTCCCATTTCCTAATTGCTCTGTTTGGATGCAAGGATCGGCTTTGAAATGCACATGACTCTGCAGTGGTCAAAAGGCCACACTTACAAATGTCCTTTTGACATCTGTTGAAATGCAGCTGTTGTAAAAGTAAATTTAAAATGAATCAGCAGATGGATTACTCAGTTCCCTGCATGTTGGGAGTTTTTTTCCACCTTCCATTTCATCTGTCGCAACAGAATTCCCACATAAATCAATAACTAGGTCAATAATTCCGTATGTTTAGCTGCATGATTCGACGTTATTAAATTTATGAAAAGGGACATTGTGGATTTTGAGAAAATACATGGGGGCTTTTCTCATCTACTGAACAGACTTGTCTAGCCCGTGATTGGAACCATCTGTTGGAAGGGCTTTAAAGGACAGGGCGGCATCGCCACAACACCGAGCTTGCCCCGCGTTCCATGACCTTTTATCTCATAGCAGGCATTATGCAAATTACCTTGACAAACTCTGCAGCCCCCTCCCCCGTCCACCAGGTCCCATGCCAACGGCTAACCTTCAATCGTAATCCCTGCAATTTTTTTGGCCTGGGGGAATATGGTTGGAGGACGTGGGGAATCAGACAGCAGCGAGGTTTAGTGTTCTGCAGGCACAATGCTGACATCATAGAATCGGTAAGCCTGTAAAAGTGTCGGCTCAATGGGTTATTTATCGCCGCGTGTGTCCGGGTATGGGGAGCCCAACTCTGCGATGTGGCCGCATAGCGATAGCGCGTGAGACATACAGCGAGGGCCCGCGAGGCGACCGTGAACCGTGAGTTACAGCCCCCGCCAGCCCTCCGCGCCGAAGATTAGCGATTCCAACACACTGGATATTAAAGTTTGTTTTACTGCCCCCATCAACCGCCATACAGGGCTGCGGCCAGGTGTTATTGAATTCATATAATGTGAGTTATTAGGCTGTACATCTCCGACTGCCCGAGTCTATTGCTAGATCTACCCGAGGAGGTCCTGGAGGGAAAAAATTCAACACAGGAGATCATATCCTTTTGTGTGCAGCTGTCTCAGTTTCTGGGCACAGATGATATATAAAAGAGAAACAGCTCACTAAAGCAAATGACTGTTTTATGATCAACATCTCGACATCTGCCTGCAAGCAAACGCGCGGTGCGGTCCAACCAATCAGTGGCTAAACTGACAACATCCAAAATGATTCCTTTGAGCACAGCATGGTCTTTATCATCCAGTAAAAGCAGTGAGCTGTGTCCAGCGAAATGGCCTCAGAGCGGCCGGCCGCGTGGCGTCAAGCGGTGGGAGCCCTGTGGGTATCTGCACGCTGCCCGGTCGGCTAAGGAACAGGACGTGACTCCTGGTGGTCCGCTCCCAGGTCGAGGAGAGGCGAGTCGAAGACGAGGCGTTCACAATGGCTATTCTCGTACTCGGAGGCCCGGCAGGGGACCTCCGAAGAAAATGGGACGCCACCTGGCACAATTTAATCCTCCTAACTATTTCCAACCCAGGAGCGTGGCTGCTGCATCCTGTGTGTGTGTTAGTGCTGCCCGCGGGCCAGACAGTGCCAAGTTTAGACTCCAACGGCCTTGGGGCTAAAACCAGCAAAATGAAAAAAGCAGCTTCAGTTAAAACCCTCTGAACTGAAAGGACATTTATTTTAGGGTTTGTTCTTTTTTATTGTTATTATTATGCCTTGTATTTCATTTTAATATCTTGCTGTTTTGATAATATCCAACCACATCCAGGAAATTAAACAAATCGTCCGTGTACCAAGCATCCCATATTGTAAAAAAAAAAAAAGGTCTATCCCAGGGTTATGCAGATATTAAATTCCGCTGCGCTTTTGTCATACATGTGGGGCGCCCGTCTCCCGAGGAAAAGCAGCCCTACAAAGGCAGGTCCGGCACGCGAGGACGTAGCTAGTGGATCAGCGCACCGCGGTGTGGTTTCATGTTTAAGCACTCGTCGGGTGGGAGCTGCTCAAAGCAGCAGGTAAACACCGACGAGCCCTGATGGCGGTGGGATTCCTGCCTCCCGTCTTCGGGACACGCTTACCAGCCCCGCCTCTTTGTTTGCTGGCACGCATGACGTGGCAAGGCGAGCCCTAGTCGTTCTTTCTTTCTTTTTTTCCCCCTCTTCCTGTTGCTCTTACTTTCTTCCTTTGTTCTTTCCGCGTTATTTTTATTTTTAGATGTGTTTGGTTCTGTATCGCTTTGTATTCTTGGTATATTTCTTTCTCTCTCTCTCTTCGTCTCTCAGAGTCTATCTTGGGCAGTGACTCAGATGGCGGCATCATGCTCGCCTGCAGCCTGAGCGCTGACTTAACAGCTGCGTAAATGCACTGTCAGGCTCGCTTTAAAAGCATTGTCTAATTGCCCAACAATTATCCTGTTTAATGATACTTAATCGTCAGATTGGTGACTTTCTTCTCCAAAGCGGATGTAAACAACGTGATTTATTCGTCTGCAATCATCCCGTTGTTTTCGTCCGTTCGGGCTCAGGGTTGGGTTCCCAGAGGGAGTGCTGATATTCTCCGCGGGACAGAGCGAAAGCCCGTGGCGGTTCACAGCCGTCCACACGCACTACATCATCGTCAGCTGATTAGGGGAGAACGCGCCGGCTTGTTTGTACCACCACACTGGATGTTCTCCTGACCCCCCCCTCCTTCCGTCTGCACCACGATGCCCCCGAGGCGGCGGGCCCGTCCAGCCAGCCCTCCGTGTTTAAAAACCCCCCAGAGGTCTCAATACATTTCCTCCGTGCTGTCGGAGTGGAGACAGATTTGTACTTGCGGTTTGGTGCCGCAGCCCAAGACAAACTGAGGACAGATGTGCTCGGAGTCATTAACCCCCCCCCCCCCCCCCCCCCCACACACACACACACACACACGCACACGCCTCCCTCCTCTTTCCTCCTATACACCCGATCCCTCCCCCCCCACCCTCCCCCATAATCTGGGACTCATTGTGTCCGTAATAAAGCACAGCTGCACGGATCCTTTGGTGAACCCGCGTGGCTCAGCTGATTACACTGGGGCTGAGAGTGAGCTGGCTGGGAGTCTGGAGCCCAGCCACACGCTCCTGCCCATGCGCAGCGCATCCCCGCGCCGAGCAAAGCAGCAGGGAGTAAGGGCTGGAGGAGCGACAACACACTCGGCCCCTTCCCCTCCATACAGGATCACGGTCAGCATCTGTCTCCCCATCACACGCACGGAGCCTGGCTTCGTTTTCAACATCGCCCCCTTTGACAACCGGACGGACTCAAACAAAGCACGAGCTTTGTTTGCGTCTCTGCATTTGGCTCCAGGTTGAGACGGATTTGTGGCCGCCTTGTAGGTAAAACGCATTTCGATTTACAAATTGCAGCCGTCTAGAGAAGAAGAATATAGATGAAACGCCACTTGAAACGCTGGCCCGTTGAAAAGCTACGACAACCCCGCCCCCTCCGTCCTCGCCTTTTGAAAAGATCAAATTGTTTGCGCATCGCCCAATGACCGATGGCCGCTCACGCGCCGCTGGCATCGGGCCTCGCTCCGTTCCCACGGAGCAGTGTGTCAGTGTGTCGGTGCTGCGGGATGTGTCAAATGGCTTGGCCGCGCGAGCGAAGAGGAAGCCATGCATATCAGAGGGAGCGGGCTTAATGGACAGAGAGGGGCCACGTGTTGGCCCCCAAATTGATGGCACACGAGGGGCTTCCGAGGACGACTCTGCCGAGCGAAGACCACCGCGGCCTTCCACGTCGATCCCTCTTGTCTGTCTGTGCGTGTGTGCGTGTGTGTGTGTGTGTGTGAGTGAGTGTGTGTGTGTGTGTGTGTGTTCACAGCGGCCCGTGGTCTTCCACGCATGCGTCGGCCGGGGCCCACATCTGGTCGGATGGTTTCAGATCCTCCTCCTGCTTGTTTGCTGCGGCTCACCATCAGCACAATTACAACCCAAGGCCAGACTATTAGTTTAAAAAAGGCTCACACTGCCTGAAGATTATTACATTAATAGAGACATTTATTGCTTGCACAGATGGATGATCCTACTGCAAATCTCGACCCTCCCCCCCTAACCCCCCACCCCCTCCCTGACATACATTCACCCAGTCTCGCCCCCTCAAGCTGCCCCCATCCTTCAGCTCCACCGATCTTAGATCTTCTGTGAGCGCTATCTTGCAGGAGACAGGTTTGAAGCAGGTTAGTTGCAGTTTGCAGCAGGTTAGTTGGAGGGATGCGTGTATCTTGGTTGTACTTTTGATATCTTCAGGATAACCACATTGTACACACGGATGACTGCAGTTGACACACACGAGGAAACAACAGTCATCCAGATGCGCTTTGCCTCTCTCTTTTCCCTTGTTCTTCTCGAGCTGCACGTAACAAGCTGTCATGTGCCTGAAAAGCTCGCCGCGTCTCAAATCGGAGGCATTTTGAGAGGAACACAGCCCCCTTTGCCTTTAATCTTCCTTGTGTGTACATCCCCTTCTTTTTCCGTTAGCACCAATCTAATTGTGTTTCAAGCAGAATTTGACACGTATTGATTCAAATGTGTGCCGGCGAAAGCACGGTGTGTTGGCTGCTGCCCTAATCCGTCTCTTTGAAGCCCCCCCCCCCTTCAGGCTTCATTGTTTTGAGGAATGTTTTTACTCTCTCTCTCTCTCTCTCTCTCTCTCTCTCTCACTCTCTCACTCTCTCTCTCTCTCTCTCACTCTCTCACTCATTAACTAAGCCATTCTCTTTCTTTTTTTCTTTTAAATGGCAGGTCCCCAGAACCTGAGTTTATTATTCCACCGTTTGGGGTTTCGAAAAAGGGATTTCTGTCTGCCCGTTGGGGGAGCACAGGGAAGGTGAACAGAGGGACGGAGGGCAGTGGCTGTTTTAGTGGTGGTGATAGGATGTCTCAGCTCCTGCCAATTACTAGCAACGTGGCTCTGCCTAACAAATGCTGCCTCTCCCACCTCGCCCACCTCCACATGCTGTGTAGTAGGACAACGTACGCCACAGTATACATGTCTATAAAAAACAATATCACATACGGTATTCCTATGTTTGAATTTTGTATTCTTTCTCCAGCTGGTGTATGAGCTCCGGCATAATACAAAGTTGGGCGCTGAACCAGATTGTCTTTAAAATGTCCATCTGCAAAAGAGCATTTCAAGAATACTGGCAGACACAGTGGGAAATCAAAACGACTAATTATAACTGGGGAATAACAACTTTGCGTGCCACCGCTAGGTTGCGTGGTATTGTGTGTGTGTGTGTGAGATAGGCTGTCTCATGGTGTGGGCGGATGGTGTAGGTCTGAGAGAGCTGTTGCCGTGGGACTCTTTGGAAAGCGGACTGTGAGGCGTAGCCAGCCTCTGGGGGTGCAGTCTAATGGTCTCCTCCTCAGAGTGGCAGCCTCACCTTCCTTTGTCTCCCGCCTCATTTCCCAGCCAAAGAGGGATTCGGGAGCAGCCTTGTCTATTCCTCCCCACACCTTCCCAAGGAAGGAGCGGGGGCGCAGGAATTCCATTATTCCATTAGCTTTTTTCCCCGAGAACCAAGAGAGTGTGTACGCACCCCCATACACACCAAAGCTTCATACAGCTGGGTACAATGGCAGAGGCACTACTTTAATTTTACATCTATAAAAGCCTTATTTTCTTTGCCGAAAGTACACCCAACCCTAAATGCATCTTTGTACTTCTGTAGGAGGACTATGACGAGTGGCGTTTATTTTTATTTCTGCTATGCGTTTTATTTTGTGCTTTTCTCTGGGTTACTTTGTTTTTCTAGCAACTTTGAAAGAGAAAAATAATGCATTGTGTGTGTTTGCGTGTGTCTTTGTGTCGGGAAGGGGGGCAGGCGTATGTAAGTGTTTAGTTAGTGTTAGTGTTTGTGAGGGCCCACACAAGGTAGACAGGAGACAGAAGAAGAGAGATTTATGAGTGCATGTTTGGATGTGTGGTTAGTTTTGTAATTGGATGCAGTGAACCATGTCAGTCTTTACCTGAGCTTGTCATTTGCATTCGTTTGATCGACAGAGGAGCAATGCAAAACAGGCAGAAGTGTCATTTCGAGTGACGACAGAAAGACTGCACAGACCATGCCTCCTTCATTGGCCGTTTATTTCAGGTAAATTACCTGGGGATTTTTAGTTCCAGTACATCGTCCGGCATTTGACGAAGAGGTGGAGTTTACAACAGGGCTGTCTTTGAAAAGGCTTGGGTTGAAGCGCAAAAAGGTACGATCCAATCTCTTGGGGAGGAGAATGCATTACACATGGTTTCCTATTCCTCCCGTCTAGATGGGTCCCTGAATGGCAGTTTGTACACTCGACTATTTGGAGCAAGCACACTCGCTTTGGCGGACTGATGGCTCTCGGACACTCGCCTCGTAATGACTCTGCGAACAGATAGCAGGAACTAGTGCGTGTAATGTGGAATAATCATCTTGTTCTGTCACAGTGCCTTGCCATGTGTACGCCGCTGGGTGACTGTGACTGCAGCGTGCGCTGTTACCCAACGCCGAGGTCGAAAGAGTGGCTGAAGGTCCCTTTCTCTGTTCGGGAGGGGGCTGAGGCACTTATACATTTATCAACGGAAATTAATTGAGTGTCTTGCTCAGCGTTCGTCCTGTGGCGCGTAGGTGTGTGCGAGGCGTGTAGCCCGCGCACAATTACAGGCCGGCCCACTGCGTGTTGCGCGGTGGCTATTATTTGCGGTGGCGAAAGCTGTCCTCTGTGAAGCGTTTAATGAACTGCGTGTCGAGCGGTAGCACGGCGAGGTTAGACAATTTGTCCGAATTTAATCAAGCCCCACTGTACAGGCGCGCTAATTTTATCAGAATTGATAACAAACCAATAGGTTCCGCGCTGGGCGGGCTCCTGGGAAACGGCTTTGTCTTCTTGCTCGTCGACGCCAACAGGTTTTGCCTCCTCCCAAATTAAACGTCCAACTGGCCGCATAATTTGAGCTTTTGCTTCTGATGAAAATACACGGTCTTGGTCTTTTAATCTATTGTGGGAATAAGCAATGACTAGTTATTGTACTGCCGTTGTATCAACCTATTGTTTGGCTTTAACAAAAAACTATTATTTTAATAAACTTTATGTGCTGAATAATATGCTAATTGTCTTCTTTGTAGCTCTATAAAGATAGGTTTAGTTGTTTTTTATGCCTGCACGTTATGCATGTGCTCAGCCTGCGTAGCCGTTTTGAATCCTACTCCAAGCCGTCCTATGAGTGATAAGATGTCCAATTGGACTTCATATTCACCCTTTGCCAGGCAGTGCCAGCAAACGTGACTTCACAAATGGTTAGTCGCTCGGCACCATCGCCACAGCGATTTCATTATCCAGTGTGGCTCATCCATAACAGACCGCTGAGAGCGCCTCGGTCCTGAACTTCACCCAGACAGCTTGAACACTTGGGTGGTTTTTTGGGGGCTTGAGCGAGTGAACAGACACATTTTCAAAATGCACACGCTCACTGAAGGGAAATGCAGAAATGCCGCACCAACATCTTCCCAACAAGCTGCTAAAGAGGCTGTTTGAATTGGATGGCCATGCTTCAGCTTGCTTGCTTGCAGATTTTGTTAACCCTCTGTTTTCGACTTCTAATCAGTTTGTTTCTGTACGGCCGTGAACATTTGGTTCTTCCAATACATGTTGGTGGTCTAATTCATGGCTAAACTACTCAACAAGGAACATAAATTATATCGCCATTTTTCAATTTGGATGTTAGTTCTTCTGTTTGATGTTAGTTCCTCTGTCTGAACAGACCGTTAACTGACCTCAAAGGGAGGGATTTCCAATGGAATGTGTTCGTAAATGTTAATGGGTAACTTTGATGCATTGTGTTTACTGGACTGAGAGACACAAATGCAAGGACCCTTAACACAGACAACGGCTCTGACCCGGGCATAGGAGGTGCAAGAATCTGTGATGTGCTGCTGGTGTCAAATGTTCTGTCTTCTGGCCCTACAACCCTGGATTTGACCCAGCGTTGTCCCCTTCGGGGTGGACAGCACCGCCGCGGCGCTACACCAAGACCTCTGGCTCGCCTTCCCTCTAACTCTTTTTGACATGCACTGGAGACTGGGCAGGCCCACTGCATGGAACAGCCCGGCGACAGGCGCCTTTCATTGCCCGGCTGATAAAGAACAACAACCCCAAAAAACTGACCGGGTCTCCCAAGCCCGGTGTGCACGGCCTCAGAGGATACAGTACCTCACCAATCATACCCCCCTCCCTGCTGTCCCCCTGTGTTTTTTTTTATGATGCCTTTCTGACAGGAATGATCAAGGGGCTGAGATGAATGACTTTGAAGGCTTGCCTCGGAGATCAAAAGGAGCAGCTAATACTCCGTTACAGGTTGCACTCAGGCAGTTTAGTCGCCAGCCCTCGTGATGTTGCCACCAGAACACACACAAAAGCACGCCCCCCCCCCACCCCCCCACCCCACCCCACCCCACCCCACCACTCTGATGTTGGAAATGATCAGGTGATGACTGCAAGGTTAATTGCAGGCTTTTCCGTGATGTGTTTTCTTTTTCTTTTTTTTTGTGTAGAATCCCATTGGGAGAAATATGAGACGCTGGTCTGGAGACTGTAGATACAAAGCTATTAAACATAGATTTATGGTGAAACTCTCTGCATGTTACCATTGGGGCTGCTTTTATGTTGAGTGCAGGGTGATGTCAGGTATCATAGTGGTCCAAAGAGATGGGGGTGAAAATTATTTTAAATGCTCCCTAATTAGTTTCAGTTAGAGGCTCCAGAGTGAATATGTGGGAAATGTTTTAATTTAGCCTAGGCTGATTCATGTGGGCTTTTGGTTAGCTTTGATTTGATTGCTTTAGACCAATAATCTTGCCAAGTAATCAAAAGTTAAAGTCTTATTTAACAGTTAGTTTCAGTTTTTTTAAACTGTTTTACCTATAGATTATATGAAATGCTTACCAAATAGTCTTATTTAACAGTGACAGTTTTTTTTTAATTGTTTTACCTATAGATTATAGGAAATGCTTACCAAATTGTTGCTTGTTTGTTGCTTTTCTCTGTGTATTTCCAAGGCGGGCTAGCATGTGTGCCAAGCTTGAAGTTCCTGGGAGATAATAGCATTTGAACAGTACCTGAGTTGAGCAGAGATTAAATGTGGAAGAGTGTAACAAGGCCTCGATGGGTTTTTGCTGCACTCTGCAGTCTTCGGCAAATGGCCTCTGTACCACACAGCACAATAAGGAGCAAAGAATGTGGACACAGGGAAAAATGCCTTATTATTTACAATCGAATTTTCATAAGGTTCCCCTTAGCAACCCGACATGCCTTCAGCTTTCCACCCCGCAAGGATGGCTTTTTCAGGACCTCCTTCTTTTGTACCTCCACCCCTTGTTCTTTCCCTCCCAACTCTGCCCTGAGCAGAAGAAGCCCTAGGATGGACAGCGTGAGCAACGCGGGCCGTAAAAAAAAAAAAAAAGGGGACGGAGAGAGCCAAAGCAATTAAAAACCCCTCCAACCTTTATGAGAGGGCCGGGCGGGGGTTAAAGGAGGGCTGTTACAGACACGGAGATCAACGGCTCATTTCTAATAACGTTGATTTAGGGGGAGGGAGGGAGGGGGGGGGGGGGAACGCCACGGCCTTACCCGACGGGGCCCGGGTCCTGGGAAGAGGAGAGGGGAAGAGATTGAGCGGGAGGAGGAGAGGGGAAGAGATTGAGCGGGAGGAGGAGAGGGGAAGAGATTGAGCGGGAGGAGGAGAGGAGGAGACGCTACAGTGAATTGGTTTTATACGGAGACGGTCTGACCTCTCAGTCAGCCCCTTCAAAGTTCCAAAATCTAAGTGACCCCTCTTGACTTTTGAAAAGAAACAGGAATCCATTATCCTTGTCACGAAGGGGCTTGAATGTTCCGATTGGTAGCCATTTTGCTTGGCCCTTCGTCATAAAGCTGTACGTTTTTTGGGTTGTTGGAATGACCAACATATCGACCCATCGTAAGCCTCACCTGTACGCTGACAATAGCAAGGGGGGTCATTGCTAGCTAAAAGGCATCACACAGAGTCAGAGAGCGGTTTGTCGCCGTGGTAATGTGGTCAGTTTAATACCCCGTTAAAGCCTCTGTATCATGGCGCCGTCCTGATGGCTTGGCTCAACCAAATCCCAGTAGCTGTGTGCTGATAAGTGTAGAAGGATGTAGCTTAGCCTTATCAGCCCTTGGCTCCAATGACACAGTAATCCAGACGACGCAAAAGGCTGTCATTGCACTATAAAACACCAACACACACATACATACACACTCTCTCTCACACACACACACATACATACACACTCTCTCTCTCACACACACACGCACACACACTTATTTAATTTGCCCAATAACGGCACAGTGGTGGAGTTTCAGCTTCCTCTGCTGCTCCAGGCAGTTTGAATTTGGCGATAGTCTAATTCCTGGAGGCTAACAATTACCCGGAAGAAAACAGCTACTATCGCCCTCTCACCCCCAAAAAGAGTGAGCTTTCGGTCTGTCAGTGTGAAAGACCCGTGCTACAGTGCGATAGTTAACGAGACGTGGCTATGGCCAATTGCTGTGGGCTAGCCGCTTGCTTAGTTGGATCACAGCAGAAAGTAGCTTAATGCCTTGTGGTCCATGTACCAACAAAGCTTCTCGTGCCTCTAGGGGCAGGCCTTGTTGATAACCTGGCGGAGCACGCGGGGCTAAGGCTAATTTCAACTGGTGGTAAGCCCGGGCTCAGTCAGAACACAGGGCCTTTGTGCGCTAATGGGGGAGAGCCGTGGCTCCGTGGGAGTAAACGGAGGTGACTCGGCAGGCTTGGCACCGAGTCGATCTGCTTACCTTGTTATTGTCCTCCGAATCCTCTGACTGTCAGACAGGCCAGCCGCCCCCGGGGGAGAACAAATGGCCGTGTGCTGATGTGAGAGAAATTCTAAATGGAAGAAAGAAAGAAAAAAAGAAAGAAAGAAAGAGAAAGACAGTTTGGAGAGAAAAGCGGACCTTCCTATTTGTTGTGGAATTCTTTTTTTTCCCCACCCCTTGCGGGTAAAGTTAGCTTATCAAAGGCTGTCTGAAACGGACTTTTCTGGGATATTGCTAGTTTTATGGATATATAAATAATTATAAATACACATTTTCAATTCAACTTGTTTGTGTCTGTTTGTTCATCATAACAGAAGCAGCCGTTTTAAAGGGGGAAACTGCTCCAACAGTATACGTAGTCTCTCAAATGCTAAGTGCTGAGGAAGTTGGTCATTGCCATTAAGCTCGGCAATTAGGCCAGCCGCCAGTTAAGCGTGATAAAGCAGCTCTGGTCGGAATTCCCATTTAACTCTCCTAATTGCCGGAGAACTACAAATATTGTGTGCTGCCTTCATGCAAATCCCTCACATATCTTTAGAGCCCCGGACATGAATGGGATGCTCCTCTGAGTCGTTTGAAGTGCTGTGCTTTAGCGGAACGCCTTCAAGGGCCCACTGCGGCTCCAGTCGGCCTCATCCGGCCCACATCCAACACGACACCGGGAACAGTTTACATTCTCGCTAAAGACGGGGACGTTGAGCCTCGTCATCGGCAGCAGGACTGCCTCTGAGACGGCGCGGCAAAGAGACGATTTGGAAACGAGGATTAACAGAACAAAATTGCATTTGTTTACTTTGTTCCCGTGCGTCCGTAAATGTATTCCTACTAAAAGCTTAAGTACCACCTACAGGGAGAAGGGAATACATGTGCATAATTATAACTGGTCTCCAGCTATGATACGCACAATGCATTACTGCTGACTGATATGCTTTTTTTGGGCCATTTATGTAATAATTGGGCAATTATTGAATATAATATATTGTGAAGAGTATTGGTTGTGCGGGAGGAAAGCACTCGGTGCAGTGAGCAGAAAACCCCTTAATTCACTGGAAATGTTAAAACGTGTCAATGTTGTGACAGCCGTCCATCCTGCAATAGAAAGGCCTAACCCGTGGCATGTGATGTTTGCTTTAAGTAGGTGACGTTGGGATGGAAGAAGCAGATGCCTCATCCTCCGGGGCAGGCCGCCATACAGTGTGAACTAGATCTATTAAGCAGGCCTTCTGAATAATGTATTTAGGGGCCTCATGCAATTCACCCGCAGGGGGACTGCCTTGTGGGCATTGGCTGTTGGTCGGCATTTCTCCAGGGGGGTCCCCGAGTATTTCTCGGCTGTCGGTGACATCACTTCCCGGAGATCAATAACAGGGATATCGGGACGGTGTCACTTTTACTGTACGCTTGGAGGACCTTTGGCTCTACCACCTCCCAACTTTCAGAGCCTTCGGAACGTCGCACCAACTCGTCAATTCTGACTTTATATCATGTGATTCCACTGCCCAAAGGAATGTGCCCCCCCCCCCCCCCCCCCGCTCCTTTCCTTCCCAAAAACGGTCAGGTGACTATTCTTTGTGTTCCACTTTCAATAGCTCGGCGCAATTTTTTTTCTAATCTCTCACGCACGCATTCTCTCTCTGGCACACACACACACACACACAGACACACACACACACACACACTCCTTTTCTCTTTCTGTTTGTGGCTGTCTGAGGTAGAGGCATCACGTGCCGGTGCAGACAATGGAGGGGCACTTTGGGGAGGTTAGCCGGGGAGGTTAGCTGGCCTTTTTGTGTTGTTATCCCGGCAGAGAGGAGGGGGTGTTAGGCTGTGAATGGGAGCGTTGAGTCGGAGGTAATTTTGGGCCCCGGCGTAGGGGGTTAGATGGGCCGGCCTTTCTGCTGACGGGGCCCGACCTGACCCCCCCCCCCCAGCAGCCCCCCGTGCTGCATCGGCGTTTCTGTCGGACCAAAAGCCTTTCTCTCCGGCTTCAATGACGACATGTCTGCTGGGGCGTGGCTGACCAGATCTCCCTGAGCGGCCGTCCTTTTACCTCAGGGAGCCACTGCATCTGGATGTAGAGGAGCCGTTCAGGGAAGCCGAGTCATGCAGTCGCCAGAGACTCTCTCTCTCTCTCTCTCTCGCTCTCTCTCTCTCACTCTTTCACTCTCTCTCACTCTCTCTCTCTCTAGCTCGCTCTCTAGCTCTCTCACTCACTCTCTCACTCTCTAGCTCGCTCTCTAGCTCTCTCACTCACTCTCTCTTTCTCTCTCTCTCTCTCTCTCTCTGTGTGTGTGTGTGTGTGTGTGTGTGTGCGTGCGTGCGTGCGTGCGTGCGTGCGTGCGTGACAAATGAATGGAGCCGCGATGGACGTCCCCGTTCATTACGGTGGGGGAATGCTGCTGCCTGCTGGGAGTGTTCTCGGCGCTCGCCTCAGTGGCTGACGGTTGAAGGGGGCTCCCTGAGGTGACGCCGTGGGCCAAGTCCCCCCCGGCAGCACTAAAAAGCCAGAGCCCAGCTCAGCGCCGGGGAAGCATGGCCCGCTGAGGCCCGCCGCAGTACACCCCGCGCCTACGCTACTCCACACACAATCCTAGGGCACACACCAACACAGCTCTGCGGGCACGCAGATCTTGCACATTCGCGCACTTGCAAATGCTGTCTCACACATACACCGACTACACACACACACACAGACACAGACACACATTGTAATTAACCTTCACCGGGAAAAGCAGTTGCTTGACCAACTGACCCCAGGGCAACAGAGCCAAAATCACCCACCGCCCAACGGGATGTTAATGACGTCAAAGCCCGCCACCTAGCTTCCTGCCCTCGCCGCCCGTCTAACCTCAAACCAACCTTTATGGGTCCACGTCCACACCCCCCCTCCCACTCCCCCGTGAGATTGGCTGGGCAAAGCCGGCAGAATCAACCGATCGGGCCGAGTCAGCGCCGCTCATTAGGGAAGACTCACGGCCCTCCCTGTCAATCAGCGTCTGCCGTGGAGATCTGAGCCGCTGTTGTCTTCACTCTGTATTCTCCCATTGTCTCAGCGGCAGTGCACTCTGGGCCCCGGCTGGGTGATTGCCTGAAGGCTTTGAATTTACAGAAGGCTGCCTTGAAGGCAACACCTTGAGCCGACGAAGGTCAGCCGTTTCTCTGAAGTCGGCTTTGCCCCGGTTCAAAAAGACAAAGCGAGGAGGTGGGGGGAGGAGGGGAGACAAAAACGCAAAATAATTGGACGCGGTTGCATGAAGCGAAAGTGCAGGTGCGTATATGCAGTCGATATTTCTCGCGTTCCAGCACGCGCGGCGGCCCGAGCGATAGATTCTTCCCTTTTTTACATGGCGTAGATCTTCATTACAAGGTGGTGTTTGTTCTCCCTCAACGTCGGAGGGCTCCGGTGGAGCCTCGGCCGGCCTTCCCGTTGATACTCAGATGAATAGCCGCTCCTCGGGTGAAGCAGACCGCCGCGCCGCGCCGCCTCGTGTTTTGTCAATGTTGCGCCGGGCCGTGTCTAATGGGATGCGACGGGCCCGTAAGATGAAACCGTGGCTGCTCCGTTCTCCGCGGCGCGCACAGGAGGAAGCAGCCGGTGGGGGTAGATCCGGTCGAGGGAAACGGAGCGCGTTTTGTTTTTGTTGTGCGTGTGTTTTTAGATCGGTTTTCTTTTCTCCGCCGACATCGTCCGCGCGTTGGTTTGGTTTCGGCCTCTCGCCGCAACCTGCCGCTGCTCTCGCCCTAAATATCGTGCCCTGTTTGGACGGAACACCTGCCCGCCCCAAAAAAAACGAGGAGAAAAAAAAAGGCAACGTCCGTGAATCCTTTCTCCGTGCCCATTCTTCCATTGTCACAATAGTTTTCCATCAGGAGGAAAATTGGTTCCTGTCCCCTGGTGCTGCTTTTAGTCCTTGTGCCTGACAATTACACCCAATGAAAAGAGAGCAGGTACGTTTGGGGGAAGTGAAAGCTGGGCGCAACCCAACTTTAAAAGCGGACTCCATGCTGCTAAAATATCTAGACAACGGTAATTCCCTTTGAGAGAGACTTTCGCTGGTGTATGTATGTGTGTGTGGGCACGCGTGTGCGTGCGCGCGGCAAGCGTGTGGGATGCGTGTGCATATCCAAGTGTGTTCTCGCCAACCTACTTCGCACCGCTATTTTTGCCCACTTCACACATCCTTGCTCAGCACTCGGCAAATTGGGCCCGGGGGTTAAACCTTTGAGTTCCTGCCGAGATGGAGACCCCGACAGCTCCCACGGACCCCAGAGAGGCTCCCATCAAGGGGGGCTCTGAAGTCCCTGCTCTGTCCTCCAGGTAGCGGGGAAGGACATGAAATGCCCTCCATCAAGGCTTTTGTTCCGTCGTTTCGCGACGGGAGTTTAATAATTCAAATCGTCAGCGGGGTGGGAAAAGAAGAAAAAAAAGAGAAAGAGAAAACCCCATATATCTGTCCGTCTGATCCGGGCTGCTGGGAGGAGCCTCCTCATCCCCTGTGTCTGTGTATTTCTTTGTGTTGTAGCGCCATAAACATTAGATAGCCCTAGGATGTCAGAGGGATGTATCCACGAAGGGAGGAGAAGTCCTGAGGGATGTGTGCCTGTGCGTGTGTGTCTGTGTGTCTGTGTGTCTCTGTGTGCTTGAGATCGTGTGGCTTTGTGCGCGGGCCTGTCTGTGTGTGTGTTTGTGTGCGCGTGTGGCGTTGCTGTCGGCGGCGCCCTGCCACTCACCTGTAACACAAACCAATGTTGTACCACAGCCTCTGTGCTGCTCAGCGAGTGTGTGCGGGAGACCCTGTGAGCCACCTGCGCGCCTGCAGTGTGTGTGTGTGTGTGTGTGTGTGTGTGTGTGTGTGTGTGTGTGTGTGTGTGTGTGTGTGAGTGTGTGAGTGTGTGCGCGCGCGTCCGCACGCTGATGAAATAAACATCACAAATGTCTGGCTCCAGGGGAGGCGGGGATCGCTAGCCATCCACGGAGAGAATTTGTGTTTGTCATCGGGGACAAAGCAAGCATGCTGCAGCTTACGCCAGAAGAAGAACGGAGGGGAAGAAAGTGAATTCCATCTGAGTAATGCTCTTTATGCTTGTGTTTGCCTAGATACAACAGTGCATTTAGCCGCTGCCTAATTGGCCCGTCGTTTTTTTTCTCTCCAATGCAATGTTTTGGTATTTGAGGTTTCTTTGTTAGTGATTCAGCAAAGCGCCCTCAGGTTGAGCACATCTCCCTTGTGTTTCTTTTCCCCTTGTTTTTTTCTCATTTTTTTTTCTTCCCTCAGTTCTCTGTTCTCTCTGCCACACCTGTTTGGAGGAATACCTTTGGGGTGCAGTTTGAACGGAATAATAGATGTCTGTGTGGGAGCGAGAACCCCCCCCCCCCCCCCCCCCCCGTCTCTCTGTCTGTCCACCCCCACCCCCCCCCTCCACCCCCCTGTCTTAACGTCCTGTTCTCTCCCTCTCTCTGACAGTGCGCTTCGTGGACTGCGGCCGGAGAGGCCCCGTGCGCCTGGAGAGCAGCGAGCCGTCCGACTTCCGGATAGAGGCCGACGGCATGGTCTACGCCGCCCGCAGCCTGCGCCTCCCGGCCCGGCCGCCCCTGGTGGTCGCGGCCAGCGACGAAACCACCCAGCAGCGATGGGAGACCCAAGTGAGGCTCACGCCCCCCGCGGGCCGCAGTCAGCAGGTGCGTCACCCTTTTTTTTCTGTTTGTTTTTTGCAACCCGTCCCACCCCTCCCCACCCCAGCCACCCTCAATAACCCTTCTAATTACTATCTGTCGACAGTCAGAATCACCGAGCACTCCGTTCGGCAAACCCCTATCAAATATCTTATGCTTATTAGCAGCGCAGCACATTCACAGATGACTTGCTCCCTAAATTGTAGCAGGTGTTCCAGGAGACTGGATGGATGCTCGCTAATTAAAACTTAATGTGTCAATTTACGGCGTGCACAAACATATACTCAGCGCGGTCAGTGGGTAGCGGGAGGGGGGGGGGGGACACAGATGCCGAATGGCTCCCCGTAAAGCCGTTTCCAATCAGGCTGCCCGTGGCTCTCTCCCATCGTCACCCTCTCCGTTGGACGGGCAATGCCCCCCCAGTGGTGCTTTGGAGAGGGAGAAACATCTGTTTGCTGCCATCGGCGCACCTCTTGAGGAAATTGGACGGACACGCAGCACAGTCATCAGACGTGGTTAAGGGGACTGTGTGCTTATCTGTCCCCGCTGTGATTGGCCGTAGAGGAGGAAGGAGAGCGTTAATTGGTCATTGCGCTCGATCCGACTTCCTGCAGCTATTGAACCGGGAAGTGAGAAGTATTTACCACAGTGGGCTTTTTTTTTGATTGGTCTGTTTTTTACTGCACAGACAGACGGTGGATAATGCCTTGTTTAGTTTCGGCTGTAATGTCTTTACGCATTCTATCTTGATGCTAATCGTCTAGCCTGTTATTAACCAATTAACTCGGGCCCTATTAATTTCTCTCTCTCTCTCTCTCTCTCTCTCTCTCTCTCTCTCTCTCTCTCTCTCTCTCTGTGCCCCCCCCTTTCATCTCTCTCGCGTGGTTGCTTCAGAGGGGACCTTCGTGTGCACCGCTGTGCACAGTAATCAGCGCTCTGTGATCTAAGATGGCACCCCGCTCTCACGTGATAATGAACGTCTCTTACGACGGCAATGTTGTTTTGTTTTGTTTTTTTTCTTCCAAAGAGCCCGGCACTTTGCCTTTCATCCCAAGTCACATATTTTTCCAATCAACTGCACAAGGGGCTGTTTCCACCGCCCCTCTCCCTCCCTCCCCCCTCCCTCCCCCCGGCCCGGGACGTGGCGTTAAAGGGCCGTGCCGTGATCCACACGTCAGGCCAGATCAAAAGGCCGGGCGGACGGCGGTCGTCTCCTGGTTGTCTCCGGCCGCGGTGCTCGCTGCTCCAGGGGGCACGGGGGGGGGGGGGGGGGTGGGGGTGAGTTAGCACGACGCTCAGGACCCATTCGCAGTCTCATTCACCATAGGAACTCCTGCGGGGGCATGGTCCTAACTGTGCCATTCGTCTGCGTTGTGGAACCCTTTAAAACCACTTTGGCGTTGGCCCTGTAAGCAGTCCCTCGCTAGTCGTTTCACCTTTGACCTCCCACACGGCTTGGTAGGGTTTAGTTGTGAACCAGGCAGCGACGCACGTCCGTCCGCGTGAAAGGTTTTGTTTTGATGCAATTTGTAATTCAATTGACTACTGCAATCACCGTGCGCCGTTATCTGTCTCCCCACGGCGTAATCATCGTGCTCTTATAAAAGTCAGCGTTGACATTCTGTCTCGGAGCCGCGAAAGGTGTTGACCCGGGAGAAAGGTTTTAATCACCACGTAGTCTGCCACGGAGGAGGGCGTGACCTCCGCCAGCGTCGGCGACCCCTCCGGGACGGGGTGTCAGATCTCGGCAGTGTGACAGTGCCCACAACCCTCGGGGGGTCCACACTGACGACAGAGCGTACACACTCAGGCAAGCGCATGCCGCGAAAAGCAGACGCGTTCACACGTTCTCAAGTCTCGCAAACGCCCCTCTTTCCGAGCCTGCAGACAACGCTCGCGCAAAGTCACACGCGCCCCCCCCCCCCCCATAAAACCCACTTCTGCAGCGACATCCCATTACTCCGACCCTGGCACGTACTCTCTCTCACTCTCTCACTCAAAGTCTCTTTCATACGACCACTCAGGCCATCAGTCCCCCCCCCTTCCTCTAACGTTCTCTCTGGGAGGGGCCGCGGAGTCACCTGCTCGGAGAACAGATGGGGTGTTTCAGGGTCTAGATGGGCGCCCAGACCTCCCGCGCGGTGCCCCCGATGGATGCGTGTGTGGCTGAGCGACCGCACCACGCCATTCATCATTCCAGGCACACTGGTCGCAAATAATTACGGCTCGCACTTTCGTCCATTGTAACAGGGTAATAGATATTTCTGAAGCGCGCCCAAGTCCCCCTGTCCGTCCACGTGCCTCGCTGCATGTCAAATGGGTGGGAGCGGCATAATCGGATTTCAGACATGATTAGTGGGCGACGCGGCGACAGGCATTGCACGGGAGATGGGGGGGGGCGTGTTGCAAGGGTGCGAAACGGTAATTCATTTCTCCTGTTCGCCGGCACAACTTTGGGCTAGTCCGACCACTCGGAGAACGCGGAGCCGATCAGAAATCCCGCAATTACCGGGAGCCAGCTGGCATTCCCGAGGCGTGACTATTACTCTCATCCCCTGACTTTGACGACAATTCTGCAGCCTCTCCTTTCTCACCCCCCCCCCCCCCCATCTGCCTGTTCTGTTCTCTAGCTCAGTTCTTCTTTCTGATTGTTGTTTCAAGGTTATCGGGATGTTTCCTGGCGTCCCCTCAGTCTCCACCGACGCGGTGGGACAGGGGAGGTAATTTGAGCCATCTGGGCATTTAGTGTGTGGCTAGCAGGTAGTCCTCCTTTGTTTCCAATCACATTCATTAGAGCCAAGGGAGGATGGCAGAGCCGTTACGGAGGTCTGTGTGGGCGCCTTTCTATATTATCTAGGAGGAGGCTGTGCCATTTAAAAGCCGCTTGGGAGGGTTTAGAGGGGGGGGGGGGGGTTGGAGCAGCAGCATCATCTTCCTCACTAAACAGCCTATCATTACTCTCATTACCAGCAGTCTTTCAAGCTCCAAAAATCAACCCATATGGTGTCCTAACGAGTATGAATGACAAATAGTCTTGGGCTGCAGAATCGTACTGAACAGGCAAAGTTGCCACTTGGAGTGGGGGGGCGATGTAAAACTGCCAATTAAGATGGTAAAAAATGTGTGTCAACCTGGTTTATTTGTGTATGTGAGGAGCCACCCTAGCGGCGCTCGCTAACGTTGTGTCTCCGTTCTCCCCTCCCCGCCGCAGACCCAGGAAGCGGCGGCCCTTCCGGCAGTGTCCCAGGGCGTCCGGGAGATTGTGTTCCCGTCGCGCCACACCGACAGCCAGCTCAAACGCATGAAGAGAGACTGGGTCATCCCCCCAATCAACGTTCCCGAGAACTCGCGTGGCCCCTTCCCGCTGGAGCTCGTCAGGGTGAGATATCGCCCTCGCATTTTCGCACGCACACGCACGCACACAAACACCTCGGTGTGAAAACACCTTAAAGTGCATGCTCACGCACACACACACATGCCATTCACAACTTCAAAGTGGAAGGTTGCTCCGGGCGACAGGCAGCTCTACATGGCCCCACGCCACTCGCTGATGTGGACCCATTGACGCCGTCTACAAACGCCCTCTCCCCACAGCCACGTTCAGGAGCCGTTTGTTGAAGGTCGAAACTCTTTTTTTATTTTTCTGTTTGTCTTCTGTACGACCAGTCCGTACCCGTCGCAACTTGATGTTACTCAGAGGCCCAGAGAAAACCTAGAGAGCTCTCCAGCGTGTCCTCAGCCTCTCTTCCCTAGTAAGGTATTATCCTCCCTTTATCTCAGGGCTCAAGGACGCCCTCAGCCCCGTCCATTGTGTCTAGGTTGTGGCCACGTTGGCCAGGAGGGGCGAGTGGCAACACTTCTCCCGTCAGCCAAAGGTCCCTTTCTCAGGCATAAGCCGACTCCCTGACTGAGCGCTAAATCCTGTCTGTACCATCTGTGTGTACTTATTTATGTACTGTATTTAATCCAGACGTATTAGGGTTTGATGCGTGACATCCGGGTGAGGTAATGTAGTCGCCGACTGATCAGGCCTAACCCGTGCGGTGATATATATCGAGACGTTTCGGATAGATAGAAACGTAATAACACTATATGTATTGTTAACCTTACTTTTATACGACTCAAAACACAACCAGCTACTTAATCCCTTCTCTCTCCAAGGTTTGGCGAGTGGTTTTTCTTCAGCAACAATAACGCATGTTTTCATCCTCTTCCAGATCCGGTCGGACCATGACAAGAACCGCTCCCTGAGGTATAGCGTGACGGGCCCCGGCGCCGACCAACCGCCCACCGGCATCTTCATCATCAACCCCATCTCCGGGGAGCTGTCGGTCAACAAGCCCCTGGACCGCGAGCACATCTCCAACTTCCATGTGAGTGCTCCCCTAGGTGGGGGGCTCTGCCCATTTCTGGTCCCCTAGGTGGGCGGGGGCTCTGCCCATTTCTGGTCCCCTAGGTGGGGGGGCTCTGCCCATTTCTGGTCCCCTAGGTGGGGGGGCTCTGCCCATTTCTGGTCCCCTAGGTGGGGGGGCTCTGCCCATATCTGGTCCCCTAGGTGGGGGGGGCTCTGCCCATATCTGGTCCTCTAAGTGGGGGGGGGGGGGGGCTCTGCCCATATCTGGTCCTAGGTGGGGGCTCTGCCCATTTCTGGTCGCCTAGGTGGGGGGCTCTGCCCATATCTGGTCCCCTATGTGGGGGTGGGGGGGGCTCTGCCCATATCTGGTCCCCTAGGTGGGGGGGGCTCTGCCCATATCTGGTCCCCTAGGTGGGGGGGCTCTGCCCATATCTGGTCCCCTAGGTGGGGGGGCTCTGCCCATATCTGGTCCCCTAGGTGGGGGGGGCTCTGCCCGTATCTGGTTTCTTAGGTGGGGGGGCTCTGCCCATATCTGGGACCATACGTTTAAATGATTCCATGTACCTAAACACATTTTCAGATGCATTCTAATGCTGACGCGCCACACGGATATAGAATCTCTGGAAAAGGACCGGACACGTTCTGAGGGCAGATCTGTGGATTTGTTAAACACCTTAACATGTTGGTCACATTTCCCATATACTTTTTCACTCAGCCCCCTCACGTGGCAGGCGTCTTTTCCATGCCATGCCTTTTGTACATTCCGACAGATTGGCATGCGCTCAAGGCCCCTGCCGAGCATAAATTACCCCTGTAGAGTATGGCGAGGTGGGGGCCTGAAAACTCTGACTTATCCGTCTGAGAATTTGAAAAGACTCACCCTGAGCTTTTTTTTATGTTTTGGTGTGTTTAACGCTCAGGATAACCTTCAGCTCCCGCCACGGCTGACTCAGGCACTCGCCGGAGCGGCGCCAGTGTCTTCCCTGTGACACGTCCACCGCAGGGTGCGACCCCATCCAGTCGGCGTGCCTCGCGTCGGGAGGCCGTTGCGTCGACCGCGAGCCCAAGAGCCGTAGCGCGCGCGGGGGTCCGGGGCGGCGTAACCTTTTGAACAGGACCGGTGAATAATGTAACCTGCCATTTCCTAGGGAAACCTTTGCCTCACACCACTGTTAAGTGCTGAAAGGCCTAGCTTGCCAGCGGTGCGCTCTGCGCGAGGCTCCTTTGCCGGCGGGGGAGAGAGAAAGCACATGCCCTTTATGTCGAGTTTCCTTGACTTATCTCTTTAGGACGCCGGAAATAAGTTTGTATATTTATTTTCCTGTTCAATTAAAATTTATTTGTTGGTGTAATTTTTTGAAGTACACAGGATGCGTTTTCATCCATGTTATGTTATATAAAATGTATTATAATGTGAAAATATATTTATTCTGGCATTAAGAGTAAGATTATTATAATAATAAGAATATTTGCAGCTTGGGCAAAATGCTGTAGAAAGGCTTTCACGAGAACCTAGAAATAAGAACAACACATCACACCTATGATAGCGTCTTTGTACTGGCTTCCTGTACATTTTAGAATTGATTGTAAGATTGAATGAATAACATTAAAAGTCAAACATGGTGTAGTCCCCAGACACATGTAAGCGAAAGGGTCCTTTTAGATCCAAGCCAGGGTGCCAGAGCTGATGCCTTAAGAGCCACCACACTTTGGAACAGTCTAGTCCTGAAAGTACACAATTGGTTAACCTATTGTCTACTTTTAAATGCTTGCCGAAGACCCACCTCAACAAACTAGATACATTCGATTTCTATACCTGTTTTTACTTATTTTATGTTTTCTCATCTGTTATTTCGTTTATTCGCAATGTATTCCTATGAATTAATTGTGTGATCCGTTTCCTTTTCTACTCATTGTGTAATTCCCTGTGTCCTTTGTACACAAAAGCTCGTGTTCTTGTGAAAGCACTTTTGAACACTTTGTAAGAAACGTGCTTCACAAATGGAATGAGAATTACAATGAGTGCTGTTATATTCCATGCGTGAAACACACCAGTCTGACCTTGTTCTCTCTCTCCCCCGCCGCCGCCAGCTGAGAGCGCACGCCGTGGACCTGAACGGCAACCAGGTGGAGAACCCCATCGACATCGTGATCAACGTCATCGACATGAACGACAACCGGCCCGAGTTCAACCATCAGATCTGGAACGGCACCGTCCCCGAAGGCTCCAAGCCAGGTAGGAACCTTCCCCCTCAGCCCCCGAAGGCCCCCCCCCCCATCCCCACCCTGCCTGGACTGCTATCTCTGATAGACTAACTGGCGGCTGTCCAGCCGTATCGATGACAAAAGTGCCTCGGCGGTGTTGCAGTGCAACGTAATGGCTGCCACTGTCTGGGCGGTGGCCTTGCACCGGGATTCCGTTGGGAATGTGTGGTGTTTGCAGGCGGCCGCCCGCGGTCAACGAAAGGTCCTGGCCGAGAGCCAGGTTGAAATTACGCGTGTGCGTCTCACCCCTCTCTCCCTCGTCTCCTCCCTACCCCAGGGACGTTTGTTATGACGGTAACGTCTGTCGACAAAGATGACCCCAAAACACAGAACGGGATGCTGCGTTACAAGATCCTCTCCCAGAATCCCGAGAGCCCGACCTCCAACATGTTCACCATCAACAACAAAACAGGAGGCATCATTACCGTGGCAGCTGGCCTGGACCGGGAGGTAGGGGCCCACACGCACCACTCCGTTTCTCTGTGGATATGTGTTTGGCGCGTGTGTGGATGAGTTTGCGTTCTGGTGTGTGTGCGTGCATTGCTTCCAAATGTGTCTGTAGCTGTTTGTAAATCTGTGTGTACATGCGTGCGTGTGCGAGAGAGACTCTTCTAGCTTGTCTATTTGTACATGCGGCTCTTAACGAAGTCACACTGCCGTAGCGTTGCAGTCACAGTCTCATTAGCCAGGCTGTCTATCCTTTGAATGCATGGCTGTTTTTCCTCTGCTTCCGCTGAGTGCCGCATCTCCCTCCTGACATGAAGATATTCTCGCCTCAGCTTACATAAACGAGCTGTGGAAAGATGTGAACACAGAACCCGTTTGGGTTGTTTTGCTCATATTCAGCGGGCCTCCGAACTAATGAGGCAAATTAAGCGCCGCTGATTACCACGGTTAGAACGAGACGCAAGGAAGGGCAGCATTTGCCCCAACATGGAGGTGGCACGCGCTTTTAAGCCGACGAGCGCTTCCCTTTCTTCCCCTCTCTCTCTCTCTCGCTCGCTCTCTCTCTCTCTCTCTCTCTCTCTCTCTCTCTCTCTCTCTCTCTCTCTCTCTCTCTCTCTCTCTCGCTCGCACACTAAAAGGGTCACAGTCACTCATTTTAAATGGATTGTGAAATGAAAATTGAGATAAATTAAATAAAAATATATATATAAATCCCGCGGCCGGTCGGGGCAATTCTCCCGTGAACGGTCTCACTCGGTGGCCACTCAATCACCTGCACCCTGGGGCCAGTCGGCCTGTGAGCCAGTCGCCACTGTGAAAGTAATTTAGCCCGCTTCTCATTACCTAGCAACTCGGCCGTCACCTGAGTAGCTTTTAATGTGAAAGGAGTCATTTGTTACCGGGCGGATGCACCGCCGCGGCTCATGATGGTCCTCGCTGTGGAAAAGGCTCTTTCTTGTTCTTATTCCATAGGGAACAGAAGGGAAGGGATCATTGCAAGGGAGCCGACACTGGTTATAATAATTAGGGGACAGAGCAGGTTTGAGTTTAAGGCTGTTAGCTTATTGGAATATGGAATCTGGAAATAATAAGCATCCGTTATGATAGGGGGCCCTATAAGAAAGATGTGCTGTGTTTTAAAGTGTGTTGCTGTATTTTACTGTGTTTTATTCGACACCCCCTGAAAGCCTGATGAAACACAGCATCCAACGCTGCGGGGCTATAAACTCTGTTCATCTCTCCTCTTGTGTTGCAGAAAGTGCCTCAGTACACGCTGATCATCCAAGCCACCGACATGGAGGGCAACAACATGTACGGCCTCTCCAACACGGCCACCGCCGTCATCAAAGTGACCGACGTCAACGACAACCCGCCCGAGTTCACCGCCGAGACGGTGAGAGCACACAGCCCCCCGCAGCCTGACCCCCCCCTCCACACACACACATACACACACACACACAATCAGCCCCCATCAACCCCTAACAGCCCCGCGCTAAAGCCCCGCAAAGAACTCCATCCTCCCCAGACACCGGCTGTATGAGCTCAGCCCACACAGACACCCTCCGCCCTGTCAGACGGCACGGCGATTATTTGCCATCCCGCCGTGGCCCATATCCGCCCGCCGTCCAAATGTTGACACGCGGCAAAAGGAACGATATCAAAGTGCACGACGCCGCCGAGCGTGTTCCAACGATTCACTCAGGCGCGCCTTCCTGGGCCATTGCGGCGCGTCAGCAGGGCCCCGAGATGGCCGGCGATAGACATGATAGACGTTTATTTACCCCGGGATAGGTCCTTGTAGACTTCCCTTCCCCGAGAAGAGCTGTTGTTTTTTCTGCTGCCGCAGCAGGGTCCCTAACCGCTCTCGCTCTCTCTCTCTCTCTCTCTCTCTCTCTCTCTCTCTCTCTCTCTCTCTCTCTCTCTCTCTCTCTCTCTCTCTCTCTCTCTCTCTCTCTCTCCCCCCGTCGCTGTGTTTGTTCATGTTTTATGCATGCAGTTCTTCGGAGAGGTGCCGGAGAACCGGGTGAACGTGATCGTGGCCAACCTGACGGTGACGGACAAGGACCAGCCCCACACCAGCGCCTGGAACGCCGTGTACCGGATCACCGGGGGCGACCCCACCGGCAGGTTCTCTGTGCCCACGGATCCCGACTCTAACGAGGGCCTGGTCACCGTCGTCAAGGTGAGGCCCCCGCCGCCCGCCCCAGCTCCTTCTCCCCCAGAGACACTTACCCAGAAGGCTGTTTGCCCCGGCTCTGGGGATGAATAGTTTACGGTTCTGTCAGCGAGATAAGCTGTAGCTAGCACAGTAGGATGTTTGTGTACCTGTTTGTGTAAACAAGTTGCCTGCTTTGGTAAGTTTGAGCAATCGTACAACAGCTTATGTCAATAGCGAAACTGTTTACGTTTAATAATCATTATGTTATGCCGATTGTTCGGATATAAACAATTGCCTATACATTCAATTTGTAATTTTTTCATATGAACTAATAAAAGCCAAACACGTTGCCATTGTTGTAACAGTATTTCTTTTTTCTTCATGTTTCCTCCTCCTTCGGCCCAGTCCGTGGACTACGAGATCAGCCGGTCCTACGTGCTGACGGTGGTGGCCATCAACGAGGTGCCCCTGGCCCGGGGCATCCACTCCCCCCGCCAGTCCACTGCCACCGTCTCCATCCGGGTCATCGACGTCAACGAGAGCCCCTACTTTGAGCCCAACCCCAAGCTGATCAAGCTGGAGGAGGGCATGCCGTCAGAGTCCACCCTGACCACCTTCACGGCCCAGGACCCTGACCGCTTCATGCAGCAAAGCATTAGGTCGGTAACAAAACAAACCCAAAAAAACAAAACACGGCTCCGATACTAATATATTCAAATCAATCCTAACATGATTTATTTTGCCTAGTATTTCAATTCCTCGTGGTTGTTTGCCGAGGATGTCATCGCCGCGAAGGGGAAAGACCACAGAAAGCTGAATGTTTGAGCGGTGCTGTTCCTCTCAGGTACTCCAAGCTGTCCGACCCGGCGGGCTGGCTGAGGATAGAGCCCAACACGGGCCGCATCACCACCATCGCCGTCCTCGACCGGGAGTCGCCCTACGTCAGGAACAACATGTACAACGTGACTTTCCTGGCGTCCGACAGCGGTACGTCGCCATGACATCCACGACGTGTTCCCACTCCACCCCAACCACCACCACTCCACCGTCCACCCATTCCACAACGCCCCTCGTGCATCTAAAGGCACATAGGCCGACAGTTGACGTTGTGTTAGGGCCAGCTCATTCAACACGGTTATTATAGCTGACACAGAAACCTTTTTTTTTTTTTTTTTTTATCAGCCGGCGCGGGGGGGGGGGGGGGGATGCGCTCACCTCTCCCTGTCCCCACGCCTGCAGGGGTCGGCCCTGCCTCCGGTTCGCCGTGTTCCAGCGGAGCACAGCCCGGGCCAGTAGGCTTGAAACGGCGGCGATGAAGGGGGATTTCAGGAGCTTTAATAGGTCAGGATTGGATGACTAGCTCCCTTTGAGCGTGCGCTGAATGGCAACGAAGCCTCCTAGGGCCAGTGAATACGGAGAGGGTTAGCCGGCAGGATCGACGTGCGCACTCTGACTCTCTCTCTCTCTCCCCTGGCTTTGGTATTCGCACCGGCGCGTGGACCTCCGTCGAGGCGGCAACCGCAGAGCCGTAAGCTTTTCCAGCCTGAAAGCTTGACACTCGCTCGCGCACGCTAACTTTAACGTGGACCTCTACCCATACGCTGTCCTGTCCCCACGCTTTCTATGCCTTTTCCTCTCTGTCGCAAACTCACACACACAAACATACAGTGTCTCCTGCTTTGCTACGCGGACCCCTCCCTCCCGTCCTGGGTCGTACTGGGGGGGGGCAGTCGAAGGCAGTATAACTTTACATATAAAGAAACTGGAGGAACTAGTTGTGTGTCCCCTCCACCACCTTCAATATCTAAATTTCGCCTACGCTCCCGTCACTCCAGTGCTCTGACATGAGCACCTGGGATCCGTATGCGACGGGGTGGCTCCTCCTCTCTCCCTGCCAAGTGTAAGGGACCCTGCAGCAGAGAGAGGACCTCTGTCTCTCCACGCTCTGAACAGGGAGTCGATGCACCAGGAGCATTTTAATACACACTGGCTTTAAAACGAAGATGGATGGTCGGAATGATATATACATACCCCTATCCAAATGTAAATGCATCGGGGGAGAATAATCCATATTCTCATCAATATGTATGGTCTTTGTGTGTGTGTGTGTGTGTGTGTGTGTGTGTGTGTATATATGTGCGTGTGTGTGTGACACAGGCATACCCCCGGCGAGCGGCACGGGCACCCTGCAGATCTTCCTGCTGGACATCAACGACAACGCGCCGCACGTGTTCCCCCAGGAGGCGGAGGTGTGCGAGAAGCCCGAGCCCAACGCCGTCAACATCACGGCGCTGGACGGCGACCTGAACCCCAACGCCGGGCCCTTCGCCTTCGAGCTGGCCAACCGGCCCCTGGACGTCAAGAAGAACTGGACCATCACCCGGCTTAGTGGTGAGGCTCCTCTCCTCTTTCCCTCGCCCTCTCTCTGTGGGGGGGAAAAGACTCCAATCAGGAACGTCCACAGGCTTGGTGGGGAACGGAAGGAGGAGGGGAAAACGGTGGACCGCGCTCGTTTATTTTGGCTCGCGGCGCCGCCCCTGTAGCAGGAAAGGAAAGTGTCAAAGAGTGGCGCTTCCCATAAGGTCAGGAGCGACCGCGACTTCCCACTCCGTGAATAGTGGTTTATTAGGAGAGAGCATAAACGAGATTAATAACAGCCCTTTGCCTCAGTAAGCAGCCTCTAATTGATTATGCTAATTACAGCCACAAAACATGACGCCATGACTCATTTGTTGTTCGCTCCCGATTCAGTGTTGCGAGCCTGAACGCGCTGAACAAATATCTTAATAGGATAACAGGCGTATGGATTATGGAAGCCGGGAATGTAGCCTAAGCTGCATTATCAATAGGTCTTCAGTAGGTTTATGAGCTCAAAACCGCTAATCCCAACCATATTTTGGGTTAGATTCGCTCTGGCAACTTCCAGGTAATGGTTTTGTCGTGTATTATATCTCGCCATTGGTAATAATATCCTAATCGCATTTATATGTATATCCCAGGCAGATGGCATATTGCTACTTAATCGTCCCCCCCCCCCCCCGTTTATGAAAATACTGCACTTTGGTCGGTTGTCAAAGGAAGACATGGGGATAGATGTTATTCGTCTGAGGCACATTAACTTGATCTGCCTGATCTCATTTCTCTCCCTTCCATTCCCCATCTCCGTATCGCTGTCTCGTTTTCTCTCTTTTTTTTTTTTTCTTTGTCTCTCTCTCTCTCTCTCTCTCGTTCTCTTTTCCCAGGTGACCACGCCCAGCTGAGCCTGAGGACGAGCTTCCTGGAGAGCGGCATCTACGACATCCCCATCATCATCACCGACTCGGGCAACCTGCCCATGTCCAACACGTCCTACCTGCGCGTCAAGGTGTGCCAGTGCGACGTGCACGGCGACTGCACCGACCAGCAGCACATCATCGCGGCGGGCCTGAGCACGGCGGGCATCATCGCCATCCTCCTCTGCATCATCATCCTCCTGGGTGAGTGGCGCGTCCCCCCGGCCGCACGGCCTCGGTGAAGCCGAAGCCAGACGTGGATTATAACACTGAGATGAACATCAGAGGAGATACAAGCAGATTATGCGTGGATTTATTCAGAAGTTACCCCTGATCAGGCCCCCAGCCAAGCCCTCAAAACCCTGGATTGGATTACATGTGGATGAAAATATGTATCATATATTTTGGGTGGTGGTGGTGGGGGGTAATATGGTGTGTAATATGGGATTTGTTTCTTTCTCTCTATCTCTCTATTTCCCTCCCTCTACCGCTCCCCAACTCTCTCCTTCTCCCCCTCCCTCTCTATTTCTCTCCCTCTCCCGCTCAACCATCTCTCTCCTTCTTCCCCGCCCTCTCTATTTCTCTCCTTCTCCCCCTCCCTCTGTGTTTCTCTGTCTCTCCTCCTCTCGTCTTCCTCCCTCTCTCCCGCCGCCTCCAGTGCTGGTGCTGCTGATCGTGGTGTGGATGAAGAGGAGGGACAAGGAGAGGCAGGCCAAGCAGCTGCTCATCGACCCCGAGGACGACGTCAGGGACAACATCCTGAAGTACGACGAGGAGGGCGGAGGAGAGGAGGACCAGGTACGCCCCCCCCGCACGCGTACACCACATGGAGCCAGGGCCGCTAGCGGCTAGCACCACCACCCGCGTCGAAGCCCCGTCGGCGGAGGGCCTTCGTTCTCTCGCCCCTCCCTCTCCCCTTACTTCGTCTGGGTCGAGATAAGCAGCCGACGCCCAAGAGCACCGCGAACGCCAATGACCTCCAGTTAGTACGAGGACTGTCCGGTCATATCCCAGATTGTAGCATGGGGCTGGGGTGGGGATGACTGCGGTGGGCCAGCTAAGGGAGATGAGAGGGGGGTTTGGGCAGATCCCAGACCAGTTCTCAACGAGCCTGGTGATTACTGGGCTACTTTAGTTGAGAGGAAGACATCTGCTGTGGCGTTCTCAGAAAGCCCCATCTAACGTAACGATACAAGAAAGTAGCCGTTATGCATCTGCCAGTGATTGGGCAGAAAGGTATGTGTTTGAGGATACTACCGCACACACACCGAAACAAACACGCGATCACACACACACACACACACACGTTCACTGAAGCAGTCTGTGGCTCAGAAATTGTTGCGATATGAGGAACAGTGTGATGTAACAGCTTGAAGGCAAAGGGAAACAGCTTTATCGGAAGACGACAAGCTCCCAGTTTGCGTTGGGCCACAGCCAGGCCGGACAGAGGCAGAAGGAAACGGGTCTTGTCTCCTGCGCGAGGAGGACAGTCCGTGTTTGGCTTTCAGAGACGGACCCAACTAGGCCTGCCGATGTGCACCGCGCAGCCTCCGTCCTCGCTATCTCTCCCCGCCGGGGAGGAAATTGAAGTGTCAGACCACTGGCCGCGTTTTTTTATTTTTATTGGGCTGCAAGGCTCTCCATTTTGCCCCCCCCCCCCAGAGCACACATCTGATCAGACGCACCATAGCGAACGGCCATGCAGAAAGGACATGATACCGGGGGGGGGGGGGGGGGGAGTGCGGGGGTGTAATGGAAGAGATTGTTTTATGACTTGGCGGCTCCGTAGCAACAGCTCCCCGATAAGCACTGTGTTGTGTCTTTCAAATTGCTCCTCAAATGAAAGGAGGGAAAGATATGAAAACCTGCCGATGCTTGCTATCCTAGATAAATCGATTTCACACCCTTTGTTTCTTTTTTGGGGGGGGGGTGGGAACACTGCCGCCGGTAAGGGGTCGACAATCAAATAACAATCATCATCCGCTGCTTTGTTTCGACAAAAGAAAACAGGTTTACGCTGAGGAACCACAGGACTCTTATCTTTCTGAAAGCTGTCACCGTAAATGCCCCCCCGACGTTCGACGGCGTTTCAGAGTTCTCTGAGGCGAGCTCCAACAGGTTCGTGTGCGCGGCAGAGGAGGCCCCATCCAGTGAACTATTAGCCCCCGGATCTTCCCTCCCTCCCACAGTTTGTTGTTTGTATGAAACATCTTATGTCGGTTAGACGCAGGCCTCCGAACGGAGCGGCCGACGCCTGCCGGGGGAATTTGGATACGACGCGCCGAGAGCGGGACCAGCCGAGCGCGCCGCTGCCGCGTGGACAGCCCGCACGTAGGGAATCGCCAGCTGGCTTATCATCGCCTGCCAAATCCGCCTGGCTCTAAATGGCTGTGGTGCCATTACTGTTGCTAACTCCTGACCCCCCCCGAGTGAACCCGGGGAAAATGGGTCAGCTGGAGTGGGAAAGGAGAAGGACCAGACTCGTTTGTGTCAAGCGGGCATCCACCCCCCCCCCCCCCCCCCCCCCCCCCCCCCCCAACTCCCCCGCTCTGCTATTCACCAGGGCGTTCTACAAAACAACCGCTGTGTTTGCTTGGGATTTCGACGTTATTTGTGTGAAATTAGGTAGCTTGGTTTCTGTTGATTGCATCTCCTCTAGACCGGCGTTTGTGTACTTTATTGTGCAAGCGAGCAGAGACCATTTTTGAAGGGGGGACATTAGAGATGGATGGATTACTGAAAGTCTCCTAAAGAGGGACAATCCATCATGCACGCTTATTAAGTACACACACACACACACACACAGACACACACAGACAGCTCCTCTGATGGCATTTTCTTCCATCGTATCCGTTCTGCCACATTGTCGTTATCCAGTGCAGCTCTGCACCTATCAGCAAGCACCACAGAAGCACTCCCGTCTGCTTCATTTTGATCTTTCACTCGCGCTCCTCCTCTCTCTCCCTTCTTCCTTCCCTCATCCCTCGCTCCCCCCCCCCCACCCCCCTCTCTGATGCTGCACAAAACTGGACGCCAGTCAGGTTGCCTCGGCAATGCTAATAGGATTAGCGATGGGCTTATGCATATTCGCCACGCCGTGTCTGGGGCCTGATTAGAGTCCAGCCGTCGCCTGAACAGGCTTTCCCCAGCACACCTCGCCTGGCAACTTCTGATGGGGTCTCTAGCTCCTTGGACCCACTCAGCGCTGCTTTAAATTGTCCTTGGGTTTGGGCCCCGACAAACACAAACAGATTAAAGCCTCCCCCTCGTCCTCCTCCTCCTCCGCCGTCTTCCCTGAAACTGTTGTGCATTCTAACTTTGAGTTACCTTTACCGCACGTAAGCCGGTCCTTTGGAAAACACTGTTTTCTCCAGAAACTCTGAATTGAAATGTTCTGTCGGGTGTGGGCCCGGCTCCTGTGTGCCTTTCCGGGCCCAGATCCCAGGTCTGCGGGGGCGCATGCAGCCCCTTGCTGACTCCCATCTGTCTCTCTCTCTCTCCCCCCCCTTCCCAGGACTACGACCTGAGCCAGCTCCAGCAACCCGACACGATAGAGCCCGATGCCATCAAGCCTGTGGGGATCCGCCGCATGGACGAGCGGCCCCTCCACCCAGAGCCCCAGTACCCCATGAGGTCGGCGGCCCTCCACCCCGGGGACATCGGAGACTTCATCAACGAGGTAGGCACCAGGGCGTCTGTAAGGGAACACCTGTATTTGTTCAGATAGGTTTCTAACATATTCACATATTTTCAATGAAATGAGTTCAGAGACGTGTGAATAAGGTTCAGTATGCTCTCTGTGATGTGGAGCTGACTGAGATTGGCCGGGGTTCGAATCTGGCCTCTCACCTTTGAGGTTTCGGCATGTTCAGAGTTTGCTTGACAATGCATTGGACCCAATTGTTTCTAGGTGTGAAAAGAAATTGAATAGATTTTGTTTGGAAAATTTACCAAACAAATGTAAACCTGACCGGGGTGAAAAAGTGTTAAAAAAAAAACAGTATTTAAAAAAGAGCATCCTAAATAGAGTGTCCAGAGTAATGTATTCCACTGTATGTTTTGGGACTGTCCCTAAGGACAAAGGAATTATGGCCATAATGTGTTGGAAATACAGTCTTAACGTTGGTTTTAATACCTGCTGTATATCTCCTCCGCGACACATAACTCTTTGACTATATTTGGGTTAATTGCCATAAACCATGCAGAGTCAACGTGCCCCACTTCCTCCATTTCATTGTGAGCCTATGAGACAAGACAAGCTTCCAGCGGGGGAGAGGACTGCTCAATACACACTGGGCTGGAGAGAGAGGGAGACACGGAGCCGTTACATTACATTGCACTTTGCCTTTGTGGGTAATGTTTGGTTCGCAGGGAAACACAAACACTGCGCTCCCCTCGTACCTCAGAGTGGAGCTAGGGCCTTCTCATGAGAAGGAAAGGGGACTACGAGACCGCAATCAACTTTCGTGGTCAACGATTGAACCAATTTAAATACACATACGGGTATTTGCGCACGTTATGTTACAGCAGAAGTACATAGTTATATGTTAACGCACACACGGTATTGTGATTCGATTTTTAGATGCATCTTGGAGAAAATCGCCATTTCATTGGCAAAGCCCTTTAGTCACATATACACTTCGTTTGCCCCAGGCCAGCATTAACTCGGGGATGAAGCTATAATGCAAAATGAAAAGGACGGCCATGTATTTTTCACCGGCTCCAACAGACATGGGTTTCACGGCATTACAAATGCACTTCGCTCCCAGTATTTCTGGAGCCGCTCCCATGTTTTTAGATTAGAACGTGCCCTCTCTCCTCGGCTTCCCTCCCCCTTATTTGTCAGCCTTCGCCACTCTCAGTTCTCTCTCTCGCGGAGAGTCTTGAATACATTTAATGCAGTTGTCGTCTCCATTTATATTGTGCGGGACTGAGCGTTTCACTCTGATCTTTAAGAAATTGTTGCGAAATGTATTTCTCAGCAGACTAGGCTGTTTTATGTGAGCATATTCCTTACTTCACAAGATCCGCGGAATCTTTTCTTATCGTAGCCTGTCTGACCCAGACATTCCCATTCCTGGCGTCCCGGTCTCATCTGCTTGTTTTCAATCCCTGATTTGAGTCTGGCCAAAGCTTGGCAATGCTAAATCTGCCTGAGAAAGACTTTACCAAAGCAGTGTAGTCTGCCAGAAGAGCGAGGGGGGGCCAGATGACCGAGGGGGGTTGGGGCTGGAGTGGGCACAGATCCCCATGC
>JAPMUY010005466.1:0-25000 GCA_026901105.3 Galaxias olidus
TGCACATTTTTCATGGTTTTTTTCTTTCTTCTTGTTCTTTGCATGCTGAGGTCTTCCAAGGTTTGTCCGAGGGCTTTTCCAGACACGTCTCCGTTCAGTAGCCTAGACTAATGGGCTGATTAGCTCTTTTGCTCTCTGCCACTGCGAGCTTTACAGCTGCCAAGTCGAACAGGTTGTTCCGACAGCTCGGGGAGAACGAGGCCCAGATCAAACGCTCCCTTTCCTTTGCCCGGTAGGGGTTTGGGGGAGCTCCGCTCCGCTCAAGGCACCAGCTCCTCCCCTGCTCCAGTAGTCAGCCACGGCACATCAAACGCCCCTCTTAAGATCGAGCCCCTCCTGCACCTACACTACCCCACCCACACACTAGACATACTGTACAGTCTCTCAGTTCTATGTGTTATTATTAACTGTTTCCGTGCATCTTGCCTCGGCAAACTAATTCCAATAAGTTGATTTGCTACAGCGCTTGCTTTGCGATCCGATTCTTGTAGAACTGACTTGGCCGACTCTTGATTTATTTTTTTTATCCCATGACGACTGGATTTGACTTTATGCTAGACGCATCCTCCAGATTATGAATAGATTACAGTATCATTTCAATTTGAAAGGCTTGGCAAAAAGAACACGACAGTCATGGAATATGTAGCGCATAGATGTACATGGTAATGTTCAAACGTTTCAAACACTTTTGCTCTGGATACACATAGTCAGCCTAGACTCGACTACTTTCTGGGCTTACCACTGTAACTGGATAGTTCCATTTTCCATGGCATTCTGCCTCAGGGAAGACGCCGCGTGCATGCTAACGCGGCTCTACTGTTGTTGTTTGAAAGCAGAGGGTCTGTCGGCGGTGAATGTGCTCGCTTGCAAGCCTTCCTCCCCAGAGACCGGCCTTGTGTAGTTGCCTTCTCTGCTTGGGCGTGTGCGTGCTTTGTGTGGGCTCTGGGATGGTGGTCTCTCTCTCTCTCCTGTTAAGTCACCTTCACAGAAAGTCTTGTCAGCCCCTCTCTCCCCTTCAGACTCTTCTCTCCTAGCATTAGAGCCCTCTTCATGTTTGCCTGCAGACGAGGGATTTAACGGAATCGGCGGTCGGATTTCTTAACCACTTTCAAATCCAAACGAGTTTATATATAATATATATATATATATATATATACTGTGTATATATATATACACGTCCATAACCCAAAATCAACTAAAACCATGTTTAAAAAAAGATGAAATGCAAAACTGCATGTCAAACAGAGACTTTCACATCCTCACAGACACACAGTCTCACAGTGTCACAGCATCACATTGTCACAGCCACACAGAGCCTGTGTCACAGCCACACAGCCACACAGAGACTGTGTCACAGTGTCACAGCCTCACATTGTCCCAGCCTCCCTCTCCCCTGACCTGGAGGAGGCTCCGTGGTCTGCCTTTCATTATTCCCACCGCGTCGCCCTCCCCTGCTGCTGGCGGCCGTGGCAGGATGACGCCTGAGGTGCCTCCTTGGAGGGGGGGGGGGGGGGGGGCGGCGGCGTCGTTACCCCGCCTGCTTGACTTTGGGGTTTCTCATACAGCCAGGCCTTTGTTTACTCTGACAGGATACGCTGGCTACTGACCTGGAAAAGGTGGCCAGGATGGGTTGTCTGGTCTGGAGGGAGCAGGAGGAGGAGGAGGAGGAGGAGGAGGAGGATGAGGAGGAGGAGGAGGAGGGGGAGATGTTGTGTTAGCTCGTTCTGGGACCTGCCAATGGAGAGCCTCTTGGAGATGCTTCATGCTCTGTCTCAACTGGCCTCCATCTTGTTCTGTACGCCTTCCCACAGTCTCTCTCTCTGTCTCTCTCTCTCTCTCTCTGTCTCCCTCTCTCTCTCTCTCTCTCTCTCTCTCTCTCTCTCTCTCTCTGTCTCTCTCTCTGTCTCTGTCTCTCGCGGGCTGCTTTCTCTCTCTCTTTACTTCTCATTCTTTCAGTGCATATTTGCATCTTTCCTCTGTCTCCCTCCTGTCTCACCTGTTTCGATCTCTCTCTCCCCTCGTCTTTCTCATCCCCCCCTCTCATCGCATCCAGTCACTGATGCTTTTGCATGATTCTCTCCTTTGCATCACCAGGGTCATTCATCATTATTGTCAGGATGGGTAATGTGTGTGTGTGTGTGTGTGTGTGTGTGTGTGTGTGTGTGTGTGTGTGTGTGTGTGTGTGTGTGTTTTTTACACAGCTTTTAAAAAAGTTGTGTGTGTGTGTGTGTGTATGGAAACTTCAAGCAAGGATCTATGACTTTGTTTTTCCAATGCAGCCCTCATTACAGTGACTGGGCTTGTTAAACGAGCTTCTCAGAGAATGTTTTTTAGGTGGTCCTCCAGTAAGGCTCCAAGGGAACGTGTCATTTTACAGAGTTACTGTTTTGATGCACTTACCGCTTGTCCACATAGTTCATTTACCAGAAATGTTTTAAAAAGGATTATGTATTGTAAACGTACAGGTTTATAGTAATATTTGTATCAAGTAATTAGTAACAATATGTGGGAATTCAAATTAATTTAGACCACAATGCCAATTTTGTGGATTAAAGTGCCTTTTGACCTCCAAGAATAAAACAAATAAGTAATTTCCAAAACAAAAAGGAGGCAATAAAACTCATAACAGTGCCTCAAAGGATTATTTAAAAAAAACAAATAGCGTATTTCAGGGTTTGTTTTGAGCAGAATCCTTCCAGTTGTGAGAAGCCACTATGAAGTTTGGTTTCCCTTATTAGAGCAGATCTTTGTCAGGGCCCCCGTCTCCCGGGGGATGATATTTATAGCCACCTTTTCTTTCATTTTTTGGGGGGGGGGGGGGCTAAAGCTCCTTCTTTACTACAGCCTGCACTAATGAGATGGAGCGCTAGTGCAGGCGCTAGCGTTAATTAAGGCAAGTATGCAAAAGAAAAAAAAGAGCGAACAAGAGAAGGTGAGGCAGAAAGCAACACACACTCAAGCCATACATACATTAACTTTAGCCAACCATCTTGTTCCTCTCTCCTTTCTCTTTTTCTTCTTTTTTTATTATTCTTTTACGTAGGTTGCACAAACAACAGATGGCTCAGATGCCGACCTGTGGAAGGACGGCTTATTCAAATCCAAGGTCACCCGCTACCTCTGTTTCTCCAGACAGAATGTAAGTGTAATGTAAACTTATCCCTGTGTGTGTGTGTGTGTGTGTGTGTGTGTGTGTGTGTGTGTGTGTGTGTGTGTGTGTGTGCGCGCGCGCGCGCATTCTGCAGCAACACCTCACCCCCTGCTTACCACTGGTTTGATCCTGGGAGGGTTATACCATCTAGGGGTCTTTTCCATGCAGCGCTTTGATCATTTGAAGTCCCATAATGTTCTGTGCATTTTAAAATTCACGGGGTGTGCGCTTTGAAAAGAATGCGCACGCCAATGTGAACTTTGTATTTTGGTATGTTTGGATCGCTGTTTGCAACGCGTGACGGTAATACTGCGGTGGTCTCTCGGGGTAACATCATTGATGTTTCCGCGGCCCTCCAGAGAGCTACCTTTATGACTATTCATGAAATTACAATGGGCTTTATCTCATCTATTCCAATTTATTCAATTAACCATATCCCCTTAGAGAATTTGAATACCTCCCGGTAATTCTTCAAAGATGATGCGCACATTCAAAATGTGAATATGCAAGTTCCTTGCTTTTTTATACGAAAAAATTACACGTCAAAAAGGCAAGTCAATACGGTTAAAAATCGGCCACATGTTTAAGGTACCTGTGAGTTCACTTTATCTTGACTTTTCCTTCTGTAACAACACGTGTGTAGATTTATACGGTTATTAATGTATTTCCGATTTTTACTAACCTCCTAACAGTGTTGCTCTTGTTATCAGCCTTTTAATATGACAAGTCTTTCCATAAACTAAGTTGGTTTATGGTGGGGTCTAACAATAAAACCTACTCATGAACCTTCCCTGTACAAGGTGTGGGCTTCTCCACTGGAGAAGAGTTCCAGTTTAGTGTGTTGCTCACTTGCTGGTTGTCAGTTGCACATCTGCCCTTAAAACATCTCAGTTTAATGATTGCTTTAACCTAGCAGTCCAATATGTGATTTTACTGTCTTATTACCATGACTATCGTCTTCTTAACCTTTGTTCCCTATCCTTAGCGAAATAAAATAGTTTATTACTTTACAACCTATGTAGATTTATAGCTGTAGATAAATGTTTCATTACCTGTATAATCAAACCATGTATGTATTCTTTTTCAGTAGTCTTTTTTTATCCTGTTCTTAATATCAACTAAAAGACTAGCTTGGCGTTTGTTGCCTCTTGGCTGTAGTGTATATGCTTCTTAGTTTAATATGTGTCACACAAATAGCCTTCCCCCTACTTCCTGTGTATTATCTTAAAATGTGTGTCCACACTGTTTTAAAGACTTTGACACAGATAAAACATGACAGAGCCATCAACAAAGCTTATTTTGTCTGCCAGTCAGTGTAGCCTCCACTGTAATTGTCTATGACAAAAACAGATTCTGCAAAATTAGCGACTGAATTATGTTGAGGGAAGTAAACACTTTTCGATTTATCATACTCTAGGTCGGCGGTAGATGGCCATTTTTGTCAGCTCCTGATGAAAAAAACGACTCTTGCTGGAAAAAAAAAAAAGAAAAAGAAAAAAAAGGGTTTCATGCATAGTAATAACATTCATCCATGTCCCCCCCTTAGTCCGAATGAAAACTATGAATAAAAAATGTCGGTAACGGTAATGACTACTGGGCAAAGGTAGCGGGGTGGAATCCAGATTTCCAAGTCACGCCTAGGTCGCAGCACTCTCCACACTGCTCGTGTATAATGGCAATTTGTTACGGTGAAATATGGAATATATAATGACTGGAGTCTGGGAGAACTGATGCTTGAAAATGTCATCTAAACAGCCACTGAATGTTTTTAACCCGTCCTGTTCTGAGGAGCCTTCAAACCAAGGCCCCCTCCTCTCCTGTTCTGCGAAGCCTTCAAACCAAGGGCCCCCTTCTCTCCTGCTCTCCTAATCCTGAGACTGGCTTCAAGATAACAGATGCATCCATTTTTATTTTTGTTAAGTTGTTCTTAAGTAACTTTTCTGTTTAGAGATGTCCCTAGCTTTTATCAAATCCGAGATACAATTGTCCCTTTTAAACATGTTCTAGTCCCAGCTGTCCCAAAACCAAACAAAAACACCTTGCCTTCCTTATTTGCCCCATGATAGGAAAGAGACCCTATGCGGTCTCCAAGGTTCAATTAGCATAGCATCGGTCTCTGAAGTGTTTCATTGTACCCTCGCAGAAGGAGCCGGCAAACCTGGTGGTGGTGGACATGAGACTGATGGATCTGAAGGACCCATTACCTGAGGGTTTCACCCCCATCCTGGAGACTGTGGACACCAGTAAGTAAACACAACGGTCAGGCCAGAAAACCACGGCTATATACGGTATATCAGAATGCTTTTTTTGTTTCTTTGTTATTGTTATGACTCTCCTACCAGCTTATGGGAAGGTCCTGTGGGGCAACTTTTGCTTGAGATAGTGAATGTTTTATGGGCGCAGGTTAGCTTAATTTATGATAGTCTGTAGGAATAAAATAAACTTTTTTTTTTTTTTTTGGCCCCCACCCCAGAGGCACAAGAGGAGCGAATCATGAGTCATTGTTTATCTCCATGGGAAGCTGTGCTCTGCTTTATGAGAAGTTTATTTATTTATGTCTTTATTTAGAGAGAGGACGAGTACAAGGGGCTTATCTAATATTAATGCAACGTGTTCCCCAGTGCTGTAGGGTTTTTGGAGTGCTGTATAGTCCCCACCGCCTCTCAACCATCCCTTCCTTCAAAATGTAATAATATTTTGGTGTGAGGACGGCCTGTTTATTTATTATCATTACATTTACACTTTCTAGTGCTGCTGGGATATAAATGAGCGAGTCGCAGGAGTACTCTGGGAAAGAGCCTGTCCATTTTATTTATTTATTTATTTATATAAAGTAAAGGGATTGTTTTTTTTTTTCGTGTTTTTTTTTTTCTTTGGCTATGCTTTTAATTTAATGTTGTATTACTCCTTGTGAATTCATGTTTAATGTATACATCTGGCATTATGCATGAGAGCCTACCGAGGATCTCACGCTGGAAATGTCCTTTTTTATATTTCCCTGTTGGATAATGTCGCTGATGCAGCGCTCAGTTCCTTCCGTCATTTTGTCAACAGCAGTGATGAAGATCATAATAATGGAGGCTATATCGTTTGTTTTCGGTTTTATTTCCTGGAGCCTGAAGTGGCAATGCTCTATCTGCATCATGTGCATAATAAAAGACACCTTTTCCAAGTGTGACCCTAGGTCTAGGAAAGGACAACCTCTCGTTTTGACGGGTTGGGACTTGTAGTTTATTTTTGTAGCCTCCATTCTACTTCATTCCTTCATTCTTGTGCCAGAGCAACGTTACTGGCGTTCACTTGCAATCTAGTTCTACTGTCAGATGCAACTATTTTACCATTGTTCATGTGATTATTTAATTGCAGGTTTAATTAGTGAGATAGGGAACATCTTATAAGGGCAGGTGTAACTGCCTTATCAACCCAAAAGTCATGTCCCATCAATCCAAATGTCTACTAACTGAACGTCTGTGTATCTCTATGTAAGGGAATGCTTATTGATTAAGTTGTTTCGTTGAGTCTGAATGTGGTGTGCAAAATTATTAGAATTTTTTTTGGGAAGAAAAACATAAAATCCTTTAAACATTTTTTTATATATATACATTTTTTTTTAAGGATTTTATGTTTTTCTTCATTTTTTTCTCTAATAATTATCTATATATATATCCAGTATATTATTATTATGTCTGTAACTTGACATTTTCTGACCTTTGAACTTTGACTCCCTGACCTAACCTGTGTACCTATGGTGCCCTTGTCCTGTCAGATGAGGTGGCCCTGAGGAAAAAGCGACTGTGTGTGAAGCTAAGCCCCCGCGGAGTTGCGGCAAAGGCGCTGTTTGACATCCAGATCCTGTGGAAGTCTAAGAACCCTCCACCTCAATACACCTTACTGGGGTGAGAAGTGCGTGCGTGCGTGTGTGCGTGCGTGGCTGTATGTAGGTGGTGGTTATCGTAGGCTTTTGCCTAGCTACTTACCTTACTGGGCTGACCCATTGGCCTTTGTCTGACTATTTATTTACAGTTTTGTATTGTGTAGAATAATTCAAATATCATGGGAATGTTAACCTAAACCTCTCCTTAGGCCTTACACAACTACAATCAAAACAACACAACTACAATCAAAACAGCACAACTACAATCAAAACAACACAACTACAATCAAAACAACACAACTGAAATCAAAACAACACAACTGCAATCAAAACAACACAACTGCAACCAAAACAACACAACTACAATCAAAACAACACAACTACAATCCAAACAATGGTTGTTGTCAGCCTCTCCGTCATGGACAGGTTGTTTTGTAAATAGATGTGAGGACATGTTTTCCACAGCGAGGTGAACAACATGGGAATCTGGTACCGTGTGGGAGATATCCAGGCCCTGCCGGCGCCCGACCCCGCTGCCACGGAAACGGATTCCAACACGACAAGGTACGTCTTCCTGTGCACAGCCGATTCTTTCGCCGTAAAGAAAGGTCAAAGTTATTTGAATACCGCAGGAATGTTTAAAAAGATAATAATTTTGTGTTTCTGATTGTAACAACGAGGATGTAATCAAACACACTACGGCACGTTGTTTCTTAACGATTCACTAAGCTGTGAAAAGAGTCATAGCAAAATGCACTGTAAGACACACACACACACACACACACACACACACACACACACACACACACACACCTCCCTGAACAAAGAATTGAGTTCAACAAGGGCTAAACTTGCGCTATTTGTGCCTGGTCCCTGAAGGGAAGGCCTGGGGGTCATTCCTTTACTGTGGTGTGACAGGAGCTGTGGTGTATCTGTGCAGGCAAAATGAAAGCAGAGGGATAGAAAGAGGAAGCCCATAGAGAGAGAGAGAGAGAGAGAGAGAGAGAGAGAGAGAGAGAGAGAGAGAGAGAGAGAGGGAGGGAGAGAGAGAGAGAGAGAGAGAGAGAGAGAGAGAGAGAGAGAGAGAGAGAGGGAGACCCACGTGAGTGTACTCTGGTTTGTATATGAGATTGTGTAACACAGGCCATTATGTATATATGCATTGTAAGCCATCTATTATGAAGGAGCATAGAGAGAGAAGTGTAAAAAAAAAGAGAAAGACAGGAGATCTCTCTACAAAGGGTCAAGCCTCAGAGAGACTGAGAGCTAAGATATCCATCTTCGCCATGCTTTTAGCCTTGCTTAGCCTAGCCTGGTGCCAGACCCCCCCCCCCCCCCCCCCCCTGCCATTGACTGGGTGCTCCATTGTTTTCCTCTTCCTGTGTTCGAGGGCCGGACCGGGAAGCGAGCCGGAGCGAGGGCTTTGTACCACGTCCAGATCCAACAGCTCAATTATTTATCCCAAATAAAGTGCTGGGGATTTCCACTGCAAATTGTAAAATAAACCATCCGGGCTCCTTTGGCGTGGCTTTGGCGGGTGGTCCGGTGAGAGGAGGCTTTGGCTTGGCAGACAAGGGGTTGGCTGGTGGTTGTGCGTGTTGCCAAGTTGGTTGGAAAGTGTCTGGGTTTTTCCACGGAGAGGTTGCCAGGTTGGAGAGTGCTACTCAGGGAGCTGTGAGGAAACGGCTCTTCAAAACCTTGGCCCCGGTTTTGGCGAAACGACCAATAGAGTATTTTCAAAGGACTGCCACTACTTATGTGTCCTTCTTTGTAGGTCTGCTAGCCGGTTATAAATCCTGAGAGTTCAAAGTGAAACCCTTCTTTTTTGAAAGGAAGAGGAATCAAAAGAAGCTAAAGGGAATCCTTCATATTTGGTGAGCAGATAAGTCAATAATGTTTGATGTCTCGGAACGATCAGCGGAGCTTAGGCCCTGTGCCACCCCCTTCTCTTCCACATCACAGGTATAATCCCCAGCTCCGTGGAAGCCCACTTTCAAGTTGGCGAGGCACTTGGGGTAAGAATAAATTGCACCTCGAAGCAACACCCCTCCCACTTCACTCCCCCTTCACCCCCCCTCCCCCTTCTCTCCCTCGATGCCTGCTGAGATCACAGGCTCCCGTTTTTTTTCGTTTTTTTTGCATTAACATTTAAAATTCACGCCACAGTGTGAAAGCGTTCCTTTTCCCTCTGCCTTTCCATCCACATAGCAGGGACAAGCATCTGTACGCTCGGGAAGTTCCTTCACGTGCCTTTCTCCATGTTCCAGCTGTACTGGAGTCAGTTTAGCTAACTTTAGGTTAGTGGACATATAAAAACCTGTCGTTACAACACAGCCACTGGAAGGATTGTGTTGATCATCTTAATGATTTGTTTGAGTAGCTTTAAAAGTACACCAGTAGCTTTATTTTATTTTGCCAAAGTTTAGTTTACGAAGTATTGGAATACGTTTTTTAAATGAACTGCTTGGCCACTCCTGCCGGACTGTAACAACGTTATATCTGTGAGAGAATGGCACCTCTTATATTTAAGTGGACTTTAGAGTCAAGGACAAAGTATACTTTCAATACAGTCATCAATCTGAACGTTGTTAAGGGCCCTTTTAGTATGAAAAGGCACCAGCAGTGCATCTCAACTACTAAGCTGCCTAAGGTTCTAACAGCGTGTTAGAGCAGTGTCTCCAGAAGGAAGCTAAAGAAAAAGCTTCTGTCCTTTTTATGTTTTATTTTATTTTTATTTTTATTTTTTTTACACAATTGTTTACGTGTCTGGTTGCTGGGTATCACATTGTCAGTTCTCATTTGGACTGGATTGCCTGGATGGTTAAAAATAAAATAAAACAATAATTATGTTCAGTACATGCACGCAAACATGGAGCTCTTTGTTCATAGGATTCGTTTGATTCTTTAGATTTTTTTCCAGGTTTGCCTGCACAGGTTTTATTTGCCATAAACCTTTTTTTTCATTTTTTTTTTACGTTTCGGTCAACCTCTTAACATGCTGACAGTCCTATGGAGGTGACCACTAGCTAGCCATGAAAGTATTTGCAGTCAAGTGTGTCACGCTTTTCAAATTTTGACTACAGCCCTCCAAAAACCATATCAATGCTGTTATTTGTTTTCTTGATGAAACTGTCATTACTTAGGCTGATGTCTGACTTTTACAAGAACTGTGCGCATAAATTATCCTCGTGCTAATATTGAAGATGTTTATAAAGTAATAGTTCCATGTACTCCACCTATACATTGTTAAATAAAAAATAATTTGAAGTGCTCATCTTGGAGTATGGCATAATGGATATTATAACATCCTATCCTGTGTATATTGAAATTGTTAAATGTAAAATTATGGTGATAAAATATTTACTAGTAAATAACTTCACTAAATAACTTTACATATTCCTATATTTATTGAATAGTTATTTAAAAAATATTGTTAAACTCCTAACTCACTTTTCTCTCATTTCTTCTTATGTGAGGAAGACACTGTCGTTGTCTTTAGTTTGACAGAGCTCCCAACTGTAACGTTCAACGGAAACTTTTTCAAAACCATTGTTCTTTCACTTTGTTGGTGTCCTGAAAAGCTTTGCCCGCAAATCAGGCGCAACGAATGGCGAACGGTGCCACAAACGATGGAATCATCAACCCAAGATCTGATGTGGCAAAGGCTTCTCAAAGACTTTATTTTTTTTTTTCCTTTGCAAATTCAGGTAGATATTCCTTTCAGCGCCTGACACGGAGCTTAAAGGGAGATGATGACGGGTAAAGAAGCAACGGCAGCCTTGGCAAAGTAGGACTGTCTTCCAAGTGGTGGCGGAGGAAGGTGTGGGGATGTTGTCACGGGAGACGGTGGATGAGTGTCAAAACAAGAGCTCTCCCAAGTCTCCTTTCACCGTATCCTCACAATGTTATTCTTATCCTCGTCTTGCCTCTCCAGACTGCTACTTGGCGGTCCACCATCAAACAGGGTTTTTTTTCTTTCTTTTTTCACTTTTCAGACAGACTAACTTTTATTTTATTTTTTTATTCATTACTCACATGTCAGAACTAAGAATGACAACTGTGCCCTTTCTAAAACCAAACATTTAGACTTGTAATGAATGATATGAAATAATGCAACGAGTACTCGTTTTGCTTTGTCTTTTTTGTTTGCGGTTTATACGTTGCCTCTCGCAATTGAATTGAACCAAAACAATAGTTGTGTAATTGTGTAAATCATTCAGGGCTCAGTTCCCAGTTTTAGAGTAATTGAATGAGGAACTACAGTCTAATTAAATATACAAATTAGGAATATGTGTCAATATGGCTCTACTTGACTAAAATGATGATTAATTGTATTCAAATCTCCCAGTGGCCAACCCAGCATGAGCCGAATGCTGCAGCTGATTATGGAGCAATACACTTGCCATGTTTTTGTTTTAAGAATTAGTCTTGTAAATTGTTTGCCATATGCTGCTAGGTTCACCAAAGCACCCCAAAATGATGTTTAGAAATCACAGAATTTGGATAGAGACAGGGTTCCCATACAGACAGATGGACGGGGAAATTGGAAACTCCTTTAGCCTTCGCCCTCTCTAAGCCTTTTAAAACAATAACACCGTCAAATTATTTGACCTCTTGGCTTTCAATTTCAAAAGAATTCCCTGTTAAGAATGCACATTTATACTGTATTTCATGCACTTTGTTTTTGTTTGGTGAAAGATACTTATTATGTTAATTGTCAATTTCATAGCCCCGCTTTTCTCAAGTTATCACACTTTGACCTTATCAAATTGTTGATATTTCAGTAAATGCTTTGTTTGCATTTCTGCATATTTATAGTGTCCTTCGCTGTATCAAGACCAGACCCATTCAAGCACAGTTTCCCCCCAGTAAGATCATCAAAACAATCTCCCTTCATTTTATCAGTGTTTGTGAAATGTCTGTGAGCTCGTCGAGATCTCCACCTCTCTTTCTGTGGTGTGAAGTCAACCTTTGTAAGGTAGAGGAAGTCTTCGCAAAATGCGGCAATCGGCTCCCGAAGATTGATGCCAACCTTTTAAAAATTCACCATCAGTCCGGATTTAACATGGCCAAGCGCTGATGTGAATAAAGAGGGGTAAAAGTCGACCCTATCACTGCAAATAAATCTGAGTTGCAGGCTTCAGATCATAAATACCATGAGCTGTCATCAGGCTTGTTTTATGGCCGTGAATGGAATTTATTGCATTTATTTATCTCATCAGAAGAGATAGGGTGTTAGCCACAACTCACATTGCATCGCCCTCAAAATATGCAGATGTGCCATTAGTCCTGTCCTGACTTTTTGGGGAATTTATACCCCCCAACTCCCTTAGAGATGGATTATAAGATCCATAAATGGACCAGACAAAGTGAACAACATTTGGTGATGTATGAGTCAAACTTACTCTGAAACTTCATCATCATCATCATCGTCATCCGCTTTGTCCGGGGTCGGGTCGCGGAGGTAGCAGTTCAAGCAGGGCATCCCAAACTTCCCTTTTCCGGGAAACTACTCTGAAACTTTTAAAAATAATTTCTTTTGGTAATTTGCAACTACCTGAAATATTTCCGCTGCGTTTCTTCATTGGATTGAAGTTGTGACTAGTTAAACCTCCGTGGATGGAAGTGCATCACAATGAATTACTCCGATAATTGGCCCTTGCCTGTCACAGCTCTTGTATTTTTTTTTATTTCCTTTTCTTACCACTTTGCTTTACTTTTGCCAACCAATGTGTTCTCTATGTTGGAGCTCATTTTGACTTCAAAGCATGTCCCAGGCTACATTATGCAGCTCTCCCTAAGCTGAGAAATTCGTAGCGCTTGCTGTGGATTTATCGATCAGTAGGGCTGAGTCACAGGGTGTAATTCATGATAGCTTGATTGATGAGGATTGCAATCTTCTATGGTTTGTTAGCTCCAACTGCCCATGAAGTGAAGTGCATTGCATGCTGTTATCTGTATTGCAAACCCCTGCTATGGAGAGAGAAAAATAATAAAATACTTCCCCTCGAATGATATATCTTGTTCATACAGCACTAAGTATGGTTGCGTAAAAAATGTGTATTCAATTCATTCAATTACATTGAATGTGTTTTTTTTAGCTAGCCTTGGATGTCTAATGAGAATAGTTTGTAGTTATTTAGGAACTTAAGTTAAAAGCACTTCAAATTATTTCTTGCACACTCAAGGTACCGTCTAGACCCTGGAATACAACCTAAAATAAACTGTCCTTCCGTAGCAGTAGAGCAAATAGGAATGCCAATTCAATTTGGGGTTCCTGTTCCAAGAACATCAAGAATGTTCTTTTGGGCAAATAACTTTAATAGAATAAACGGTTTATAATGTAAAGCCCTCTGAGATGTCCTGCATGTAAGGAATGTGCTTTACATATAGATTCCCCAAGCCTTGTGGTTCAACATGTCGTTGCGGTCTGCCTCTCTAGTATGTCTAGTTCTACGTGTCAGCCGATGGCTCCCCTGGGCATGGCCGTGCTCAGCTTCACTTTGTTGTACGTCGTCTGATCCGGGGCCTTGCACTGCCAGCGTCTCCTGTCCCGTTTGGATCTTGATGCGGATGGGCCGTGTCATGACAAAGACGAGGGGGGTGGGGGGGGGGGGGGGTGAAATACAAGGTTGCTGCCCTCGCACGTCCCTCTGCCCCCCCCCTCCTTTCTTGACACCCCGAGACCCACTCCCTAATCCCAGCGAAATGTCAGCTTTAATGTTGTGGTTCATTAGACTGACGTAGCATCCTCGTTGTTTTCTTTCTCTCCAGGCAAATAGCTGGGACGCCGTCAGCCAGTCTCTATCGAAGGACCACCAGCAGACCTGAGATTGAGAATCAGAACAGCGGTATCTACACCATTTCAGGTATACAACATCCCCCATGGATATTTTCATTAATAGATTTTTAAACTGAAACATTCCATAATGCATTTAACACAATAAAGATTATTAACAAAAGGACAATGATATTTCTATTCAAAGTATCATGTGTCTAGCTCATGCTGTATCAGAGACTTTCTCATGGAAACAAGTTCAAATAATAGTCAGGATTAAACAGTTGCTGTTTTTCTTTTTTCTTCCCAATGCGATTCGACTTGCGTCTCCTTCTGTTCTGGGATGTAAAGAACGTTAACTGTGCCTTAACACGGCTTCCGTTTATCCTAGAATTAAGAGCCGTAATGTTGGGTAAATCTTTATGAAAGTGCTTAATCTCCGCCGGTGGGTGGGGATCGGCTCCTCTGGTAATTGATCTAGGAAATACAGTATGTGTCTATCTTTCATCACCGACGGCTACGGCGCGCCGTGCTTATCTGAGAGAGCGAACACCGCTTCCCAGAGGAGCGCCGCCTTCGACTCAGGAGAACATTTACCAGCTGTCAAAGATGATCCGTCACATGTCACGCTCACGTCTGTACCAGAGACCGTACTGTACTCTTCCCTCTCCTCCTCTTCCTCGCTTCTTTGTGCAGCCTGAACAGAGTCATAAAAGAAGAGGAGAAGCCCGAGCGAGATGTTCTTCCTCCTTTTTAGTCATAATAGCGAATGAAAGCGTAATTGAATTGAAGCAGAGTTTAACTTTGTGTCTGTGCTCTGCGTAGGGGAAGACAGTGTAGGTCTGTGGGGAGGTGTTGTGATGCTTCAGGCGGTGTGGATCAGGAGAGAGGAGAGAGGAGAGAAAGCCAAGCAGGGGTTTTTTTAGCCAGCTGGAGAGAGACACCAAGTGGTGATGATATCTCTTGCTCCAGAAAAAGATGCCCCCGTTAGCCCGGTGGGCCGACTCTTCATAAAATGATTTGCATTCCAGGCCAATGTTCTTCAAGCCTTTTAGTTAGTAAAAAACAAACAAAAGACATTTTTTTTTTGCCTTTTTTAAATACCAATCATTTGATTAGGATTTGTAGAAGTTATGATTTATTTTTACGTGGTCTCGCCAATCTCAGCCATTTAATTTTGTTAGTTTTATTTTAACACCCACTACCAAACTTTCAGCCTCTCCCTTGATTGTGTTGCTCAAGTTCATATGTGATTTAATGTAATTTTTATTGGTACAATATTTAATTAATCGCATTATCTCTTCTCGACAAAAGATTCTACATTTGCGCTGTGATTTTGTGATGAAATGGATTTTTCTAAATAAATAAGGATTCAATACAGTTATATAAATTGTGGCAAACTTGACGGCGCACTCAAGTTAAAACACAAAGTTTTTTGCACAGGGCTGAATATTAAGACACTCCCTCTGTATGTCTCTGTTGGGACAGCTAGGCCTTTTGAGTGACAGGAGGAATCATGCACTTGCATAGCCATGCTCTGCTAGCGATCACCATTTATCACCAGAGGCTATGCTTCTGAAATCTCCCTGTTAGCTACCTGCTCTCTAATGTTCACTTCACAAAGCCCCCACCCCAGACACACACACACACACACACACACACACACACACACACAAGACCTCGTACACTCAAGTCTCCCCACTATGTGAAAAAGAGCACATCCCGTAAGTGTTTTTCACACGGAAGGAAAAAAGGGGGTGTGTGTACAGCTTCATGAGTGTTTGGAATGCACGTGGTGAGCCGGTTTGGACCCCACGTTGTGAATGTGCGAGTGTATCCCTCCACCCTTCATGTGAGCCGGTTTGGACCCCACGCTGTGAATGTGCGAGTGTATCCCTCCACCCTTCATGTGAGCTGGTTTGGACCACACGTTGTGAATGTGCGAGTGTATCCCTCCACCCTTCATGTGAGCTGGTTTGGACCCCACGTTGTGAATGTGCGAGTGTATCCCTCCACCCTTCATGTGAGCCGGTTTGGACCACACGTTGTGAATGTGCGAGTGTATCCCTCCACCCTTCATGTGAGCTGGTTTGGACCCCACGTTGTGAATGTGCGAGTGTATCCCTCCACCCTTCATGTGAGCTGGTTTGGACCCCACGTTGTGAATGTGCGAGTGTATCCCTCCACCCTTCATGTGAGCTGGTTTGGACCACACGTTGTGAATGTGCGAGTGTATCCATCCACCCTTCATGTGAGCCGGTTTGGACCACACGTTGTGAATGTGCGAGTGTATCCCTCCACCCTTCATGTGAGCCGGTTTGGACCACACGTTGTGAATGTGCGAGTGTATCCCTCCACCCTTCATGTGAGCTGGTTTGGACCCCACGTTGTGAATGTGCGAGTGTATCCTTCCACCCTTCATGTGAGCCGGTTTGGACCCCACGTTGTGAATGTGCGAGTGTATCCCTCCACCCTTCATGTGAGCTGGTTTGGACCACACGTTGTGAATGTGCGAGTGTATCCCTCCACCCTTCATGTGAGCTGGTTTGGACCACACGTTGTGAATGTGCGAGTGTATCCTTCCACCTTTCATGTGAGCCGGTTTGGACCCCACGTTGTGAATGTGCGAGTGTATCCTTCCACCCTTCATGTGAGCTGGTTTGGACCCCACGTTGTGAATGTGCGAGTGTATCCTTCCACCCTTCATGTGAGCCGGTTTGGACCACACGTTGTGAATGTGCGAGTGTATCCTTCCACCCTTCATGTGAGCTGGTTTGGACCACACGTTGTGAATGTGCGAGTGTATCCTTCCACCCTTCATGTGAGCCGGTTTGGACCACACGTTGTGAATGTGCGAGTGTATCCTTCCACCCTTCATTAACGTAGGCAGTGACGGCCTGACGGACCAAATGTGAGGTCGAATCAGACGCCAGCGTTGTGTTAATTGTGGGCTCGGTGGTGTGTGTGTGTGAGTGTGGGTGGGGGTGGGGGGGGGGCTGCGTGGAGTGTGTGGTGCGGGGGTGTGTGTGGGGTTGACAGCTGGCCAGGTTCGAGTTGGTCTAAAACCATGTGCGCTCTGTCAGGGCTGTACAGGCACCTTCTTTAGGATTGATGAATTGCCTGCTTTCTTGATTAAACCCTCTGTCACTTCCCCAAAAAAACAAAAAACTACAACACACGCACACACACACACACACACACACACACACACACACACACACACACACACACACACACACGCATGAGGGAGAACAGGGAGTGAATAGGAAGGAGAGGCAACATGTCTGGCAAACTGTCATCTTCAGTCACATTATGTACAGAAGTGATGTGCGAGCGCTTTGACGTTTATTACCAGAATATTAAAAACTAATTCATATTGATTTTTTTTTTCTTTTTTTGTGAACCCCTTTTTTTCCTCTAACGTGACAGTTGAAGCTCATTTTAGCGAGAGGTTTTTTTTTCAGCGGCACTAACCCTTCCTTCTATCTCATTCTCTTCTGTTTGATCCGTGCCAAGCTTCCTTGCCAGTTATTACTCATAACATTGACAAAGGCGCAAGTTATTCTTACACGCAATTAAAAATGAAAGGCGTTAACGAAATGTTTTGAGATGCACTTGTTTACATTAGAGGAAGACAGACTGATTATATTTAAATGAAGGTACATTTTTACCTCCAAGAAGATGAGATCTCCCTCTCTCTTTCCTTCCATTTTAATTGTACATTGGCTTGATGTTGGGTTGTGGAGTGTAGGTCCATCACCACCCAAGGGATGGCATATTGTGTTCTACAGTCCAGCACCTGATAATGTGGCAAATCCAATAACCAGTCAAACATTAACATATCTATTACATTAATCACCCAAAAAAATCTCCTGACATTAACCCTGATCTAACGTAATATGAAGAGCTATTATTTCCCTATCCATTAAAAGAAGTTCAATTAACAGATGGGAGACACTTCATCCTTTAGATATGAAGGAGGGAGGAAGAAAAGAGAGGAGGGGGGGGGGGGATGGGGGGGAGGAAAGAAGACTCAAAATTAACTTTGGTTTGCAAAATACCATGGCAGAAGGTTGACAAGGGGGTTTTGATTTTCCGGGAACCGATATTTGAGGCTTTATTAAAAAACCGGTGCATCTGCTTTTAATTTGCACCAAATAATTGGAAAATGCAATGGAGCTTTCCGATTAAAGCGCCACTCTCTGCTGTTTAATAATACCCTCATAATATTATAGCTTATGAAATGACAGGTGAGTCGGTGGATGAATTATACATAAAGATCAGTTTTATGAGATGGAGGGGGGGGGGGTAGGGAGGCAGTTGTTGGGGTGGGGTGGGGGGTGGGGGGGGCTTTTAAATGCTCGACACACTTTGCATACATTAATCTCCTCTTTTCAGCTTTATCCAGCATTCCACTGTATTTGAAGTTAAAATAGTCATGACAGGCAGCGGGGTACGCTTCGTTTTCCCAAGGATTTACGACTTGTATAATTCCGGATCTTTAATAAGCCAATATGACTGATCCGCGGAGTTCTGTGGAATTCGGTTAATTGTTCCAGATGGTGTTCACTGATTATGCAAAATCACTTTCTTTCTATTTCTTTTTCTTTTTTCTTCTTTTCTTCCCCCCAACTACACCATTTTTTTTGATTGACTAACATAGTGAAAAATTTTTTTTTTTTTTTTCCCAGCGCCTTTTATTAAGAGGCTTCTCATCAGGTTTCAAACAAAAAACCTGTCTTTTCTGCCTCTGCCGCTTGCAGTTCTGTGCGGTTTGTCTGTGAGCGCCAGGAAGGAGATAAGCCTCAGCTAATCTACACTTTCATCTCCATCCGTGATGGATCTCAACCTCTCCCACATCACCAGGGCCATATTTTAGAATGGCACTATACTTTAGGCTGAGGGATTAAAAAAACACAGAAAAAAAAAACTGTCGGCTTGGCAAGGTAGTAGTAGTCATTGTTTTTATTATTACTTTATGATTTAGTTATTTATAGTATTCGTTGTAAACTGGTTGATTTGGGGTATTAGTTTCATCTGATATATTGTTTTATCTTCACTTCATAGCAACTCATGTAGATTTGTAAGATTTCACATCAAGTTGATTTACCAGAACCAGCTATTGTAGGAGATTATTTTAGGATTTATGAGAAAAACGTTGTCATATTTTAATTGTGATAATGCTGGATTGATACCAAACAGAACGATGTGGAAAGGCTCTTTATAGTTCTGGTATTATTTATCCTTTGGATAATACATATAATTCAATATGTCAGCGCAAATCTCAAAGCAAAGCGTCTGCTTGCAACAAATTAAATTAAGAAAAAAAGTAGCACTTATCTATGTAGTAAGTAATTGATGATGTACTGACAACTTTTCACATTGGTCTACAGTACCTTCATATTTCCGTTTTATTTACCATTTACGATCCTAAATTCCCTCAGTTTTACCGCGTGGTCCCTAGCTATCCACTCTGTATTCAGCATGCTGGTGTCCCCACTGTCCCCACTGTCACGTGATAGACATTGAATGGGGTCAGGATTCTGAGGCACACGGTCCACAGGGCCCTGGTCTCTCTCTTTCTCTCTCTCTCTCTCTCTCTCTCTCTGTTTCTCTGTCTCTGTCTCTCTCTCTCTCTCTCTCTCTCTCTCTCTCTCTCTCTCTCTCTTTCTCTGTGTCTCTCTCTGTGTCTGTCTGTCTGTCTGCCTATCTGTCTGTCTCTCTCTCTCTTTCTGTCTGTCTTTCTCTCTCTCTTTCTGTCTGTCTATCTTTCTCTCTCTCTCTCTCTCTCTCTCTCTCTCTCTCTCTCTCTCTCTCTCTCTCTCTCTCTCTCTCTCTCTCTCTCCTTGGTAGAGGGAAGGGGTGGTCCATTACTCTGCTGTAACCGGACACATGAACTTCGTCCTTCAATGGATGGGCCTGTCACTGCTCCCTTATAGCTGCCATGTACTGGCTGGCAGCCTTTGTTATCGCACATTTAATTAGAACTCGGGATAAAAATATTTCCTCCACCCACCCACCACCACCACCAAAAAAAAAAAAAAAAAATTCTAGTCATTAAATATAGTTTAAGGAGATTTATGGTCAAATATGCCTTAAAGATCTTTTAATGGCTCTGCTGACTTGTTAAGTCCGTAATTAATGATCTTGTAATTTGTGCGGTAGTGTGATTTAGAAAGCACAATGACAATTGTGGAAATGGAGTCGTTTTGCAAAAGGGCATGAGGGGCTCCCTGAAGTCAAATTAAAACGTTTTCTACTTGGAGTTGGTCCACCAACAGCCATCAGGAATGTTTTACTTCGAATGAGTTCAAAAAGAATTCCCCTTTGTTTATATCAAATTAAATGTGCCAAAGTGAGGTGCTTGATGCCAGAGGGTCGAAATAAACGCATTGTTCTTTGGTCGTACTGTAGGTCAAGGGTTACTTTGTGTTTGTGACGAGTTAACGAATGTGGCTGTTTACCCACAGACCAGAGGGCATGGAACCCAGTGAGGGGAGGCTAGCTGTGTGAGGGGGGGGGGGTTGGAGTTTAACATGGGAACGGCCTCATACAGCCGTCCTGGTCAGAACAGATCAGGCTCTAGTGCATATAGGAAGGTGACAGGAGAACGACAGCACACCGTCCGGCGCCGTGCGACCTGGGAGCGTTCGGCCGTCCTCTCCCGCCGTTGTCGTCGCCGTCGGAGGAGGAAAGCCCCTCCTCGTTAGGAGTCGTCCCCCCCCCCCCGCCCCCCCGCCAGCCACGCTCTCCCCCCTCGCCCGCTCCCATCATTACGGGCTGGTTTTGCCCACAGAACCGGTAATTAAGAGGGGGATTTGTGTAATTGGGCCTTCTGCTGAGTCCCATCCGGCATTCTACCGGCAGCCGTCCTCTGCCAGCTCAGACGCCGTGTCCAGAGAGGGGGAGCCCATTAACACACCAGCTCTGGGCTCTTCTTTTACCGTCCGCCGCAGCTGGAGAGCCAAGGCCTTTGTGTCACAGTCTTCTAAGACAACGTGTCGATGAACAGCATCTTAATCGTCTGCTGTTTTAGAGTGACTCAGAACACATGGTCCGAAGAAATGTTCTCGCTCTCACGTTTGTTCAGAATGGTGACAGACGTGGGGGTCTACGCGTTCAGTGTCGAACACGCTGCAAACCATTTGGGTAACCTTAGCGACCCATTTGTCATTATGGCTTTAATTCTACTGTATAATTGAAATATGAATCTGAATCTGAATTGATATTTTTTACCGCAGCCATCACCTTTAGAGTTACGTTTGAACCGTTCATTTTACAATAGAAACCACTGATTATATTGTGTTATATTGTACGACCACATTGTGGGATTAAGTTGCCATAAATATATTCTCTAACTCTTTTAAAAGCCCTCTCTGTTGTGTTGGCTTGTTGTTGCCAGCTCGCTGTAGGTGTAGCTGGCTCTGCCCACTTTCTGGAAGACTGATGGAGCAGGGCCCGACAGGGACTGCCTCTTGGCTTCCTACCCACTGGCAGATTTCAAGGGCTGCTTGTCACACAGATGGAAAAATAACTCCACTCCCTCCTCGCTAAATACTCCTCCACGTCCCTCCCCCTCCTCCGTTTCTCTCTGTAAACCTGAGAGTCCGTTTAGCAACCCCACAGTCTGCTGCACACACACACACACACACACACATACACACACACTCACACACGCACACGCACACGCACTCGCACTCGCACACGCACACACACACACACACACACACACTCACTCACACACACTTACTCACAAACGCACACACACACACACTCACAGAAGGACACTCATCCTGTCCAAATGCAGTGACAACAGTAGAAAAACATTAACTTTCAGATTAGCATCTTGTTGGTGTAAACAAACAATTGTGAAGTTGTAGCTCTTGATGTGAACAGTGCACAATAATTAATGCCAAAGTTTTGCCAAAAAGTTTCGAAAATCTTGATTCTTGTTGATCACACGTGTTAAAATAACTCTCTGTTCCGCAATTTTCGTCCGCAAACCCAAATTGTCTCTAAACATATGTAATCTAGACCACCAATTTAATTTTCGAGATTTTTAAATACTTTAGCAGATTCTTTCAGGTCCAATAGTCACTCGGTTGTCCGTCTTGATATCGGCAATGAGAGGGAGGGTAAAGAAAAGTTTTTGAAGGGAAAGAATGGGATTCATTGAGCCATAGTCATTAAAACAATCTGAAAATAGCAACGTGCGATCATCTGTTCTCATAGCACGGGTCAGGGCCTCAGACACCTCCAGGACTCCTCCTGTCAGGGTAGGGGGCCATTTGTATTCTCTCTCATTAGGCAATTTGACTAATGACCTGCCGTGGCTGCAGAGCCTGGTGCCTCGCCCGCGCCTCCCTCTCTCGCTCGCTCTCTCTCTCTTTCTTTTTGCTCTCCTTCTGATACTATGTCTCTCTCCCTTTTGCCTCTCTCCCTAAATTTTTCTTAATCTCGCTCTTTGCCTCCAGAACTCTCTCTCTCTCTCTCTCTCTCTTCCTCTCTCTCGCTCTCTCACTCTCTCACTCTCTCCGGCTCTCTCTCTCTTGCTCTACTCTTTCTCTCTCTCCAGCAGCAGCCTGTGCACACAGCCCTCTATTGGAATGGCACAGATGGCATGCCCGGGCCGACAAAATAAACTACAATATGTCTCAGAGACGCTGTCAGGACTGGGCAGTATTCCTCATGTCAGTGTGGGGGCGCTGGGGCCTGAGTGGACAGGCAGATAGCACAGGGTGGGGGTCCTCTTCCTGCTCCTGATCCCCCCCCCCCCCTCCCCACACACACACACACACGTTCACCATTACCCTGAGTGGTGACAGCGATGCTGGCCCTGAAACAGTGGAATAGCACCGGCCCGAGGACGCCTGCTGACGGGGTCTGTATTAGGAACCACCTTTGTGTTGAGTGGCAGCAAAAAAATACAAAAATAATAAGTGATACCTCGAATTGTATTTAAATACATTCTGCCCAAGTCAAAACTATTACCAGTGGAGAAAAAACAAAAAATAGACAAATGTGTGTATGGAAGTGGTGGAAGGTCCTGAAATAGCGAGGCTCAACTTTGTCATGGAATAATATTTGTTATACCAGGAAAGTTTATCCATAAACTACCAGATCCTCTACATGATGCACTTTATTTTGCATGTGTATTGTTCCGCACTCAACCTAAAAGATATGCGTGGGTAATATATGGATTACTTTTGAACTGGGGAGTTTCAGCCATTACCACGTTCACATAACCCCCCCCCCACCCCCCACCCCATTTGTAGTCCATCGGCCTCCCCTCATCAGGCACATCTGCTGTCACGACCACAACTCTGCACTACGTCCCCCTGTCCCCCCTTGAGTTCAGGACTCCCGAGACACATAATCACACAGGACTAATCGTAGCGGACGCAGATCAATGGCGCTCTCTCTGAATTAGCCAAGCGTGAAATAAAAGTTCATCAACATTCCTAAGGGGTGAGCCTTGAGTCCGTGGTTCGACTGATATAGGAGGATTCTCCACCCAGCCCCACCCAGTGCTGCACCAGTCAATGCCCTAATGCTAACCTGCTGTGAGTGTGTGTGCGTGTTCGCAGGTGTCTTGGAGTGTGTGTGCATACATTTGTGTGTGAATGCAGTTTTCGGGTTTTCACACTTGTGTTTTTACCTTTTATGTGAGGTTTTTTGGGGGGATTTATTTCCAGCCCCTGTGTGTGTTTGTGTACAGTGTGTTTTTGTTTGTTTGTCTGCATCCCTCTGTGTTTATGTGTTTGTGTTTTTTTGTTTGTGTTTGTGTACAGTGTGTTGATTTATTGTTTGTGTTTGTGTACAGTGTGTTGATTTTTTGTTTGTGTACAGTGTGTTGATTTTTTGTTTGTGTTTGTGTGCAGTGTGTTGATTTTTTGTTTGTGTTTGTGTACAGTGTGTTGATTTATTGTTTGTGTTTGTGTACAGTGTGTTGATTGTTTGTTTGTGTTTGTGTGCAGTGTGTTGATTTGTTTACTTTTAGTTTTAGTGTATATATGCAGTTAGTTTCTGGGTGTTACGAGCCCTGGTGATACGGCGCTGGGTGTTGCGACGCGCTCATGCTCGTGCCATCCCTACCTTAGACGGTTGAAGGATTACGGCTGGGAGAGGCCTGCCACGGGAGCTTCTTTCCCAGGCAACGGGGGCAACGGCCATCCGTCTACGCCCGGGGGCCGCCCGGTGAACGGGACCATCGCTCACGGCGACCCGACACAGCCATTAATAAGATGATGATCCGCTCGGGCCACGTGCTGACTCGTGCGTTCTTTACACGGGCCATCATTCAGACCGTGGTGGTGTGTGTGTGTGTGTGTGTGTGTGTGGGGGGGGGGGGGGTCGACCTGCTTAACCACACAGCGCCCCACCTTCACAGTCCCCCCCCCCATCCTCTTTATCTTCATCATCCTCATCATCACCACCACAGCGTTTTGTTTTGGAGTTAAACTTATAAATATTTCTCAGTTTGTCTTTTGTGACTCTCGTCCTGTTGTCTTAATGGCCTTAGTCAGCATCCTCATGACGACCATACCCCGACTGTGTATATATATATATATATATATGTGTGTGTGTGTGTCCCTTCCTAGAATCGCCACCTTTACGTGGTGGAGGGGTTTCAGTGTCCCTGTGACCCTGGGAGCTGTGTTGTTGGGGGCAGTAGCCCCTGGTAGGGTCTCCCATGGCAAATTGGTCCGAGGGGAGGGTCCAGACTAGGCGTGATTCAAAGACCCACGATGAAGCGGAACAAACGGCACTGTGGCACCTCGCCCGGAATAGGGACACCGGGGCTACCCCCTGGAGCCAGACCCGGGGGGGATGCTCGCCGGCGAGTGTCTGGTGGCCGGGCCTTGATCCATAGGGCCCGGTCGGACACAGCCCGAAGAAAAAACATGGAGCCGCCGAGGGTGTGCTCCAATTATCGGGGTATCACACTTCTCAGCCCGATTGTCGAACCTCGGATCCAGGAGGAGCAATGCGGATTCTGTCCTTGTCGTGGAACTGTGGACCAACTCTTACCCTTGCGGGGCTGTTGGGGGGGGGGGGGCATGGGAGTTTGCCCATCCAGTCTACATGTGTTTTGTGGACTTGGAGAAGGCCTACGACCGTGTCCCCCGGGGAGTCCTGTGGGGGGTTGCTACGAGCCATTCAGTCCCTATATAACCGGAGCGAGAGTTGTGGCTGT
>JAPMUY010005466.1:32500-55000 GCA_026901105.3 Galaxias olidus
TTCTGGGTGTTTTGTGTGTGAGAAGTGCACAAGTGTTTGTGTGAGTTTGTGGCGGTTTTTTTCTCACCCAGATACATGTTAGCAGATATTGTTGTGTCTGTGAGAGAGAGAGAGAGAGAGAGAGAGAGAGAGAGAGAGAGAGAGAGAGAGAGAGAGAGAGAGAGAGAGAGAGAGAGAAAGAGAGCGAGAGAGAGAGAGAGAGAGCTCCAAATAGAGGTGGAATTAATGAAGACAACATGTCACATATTTTGGGCGGCGGAGTGGGGGACAGGAAATGAAGCTCCGCTGGTCTGGGCGACTGCCGCCCATGTTCCGGGATGTCACTGTCCTGTCACAGCCGCCGGTAAAAGTGGCAGACAGTGATACATGCTCTCCTAGATAACACCCCATTCCCCCATCCATCATCACACACACACACACACACACACACACACACAGTCACTCTCACTGTCTACCTAACACACACACACACACACACACACACAGTCACTCTCTACATAACACACACACACACACACACACACACACACACACAGTTACTCTCACTGTCTACCTAACACACACACACACACAGTCACTCTCACTGTCTACCTAACACACACACACACACACACACACACACACACACACACACACACAGTCACTCTCACTGTCTACCTAACACACACACACACACACAGTCTCTCTACCTAACACACACACATACACACACACACACACACACACAGTCACTCTCTCTCTCTACCTAACACACTCACACACACACACACACACTCACACACACTCACACATGTTGGCTGCGTTTGTTTATTTATACATTGTTGTCAGGTGTTGGGTCTGAGTGTCTTTGTAGCTGGCGTGTGATATGTGACATTTTTGGCGGAACTTGTCAATCCCCAACCCTAGATATTAAAAAAAGAGAAAGGGAGATAGGAGAAAGGTGTTTGGATGGTTTGAAGAAAGAGCTTCCTGGTCTAGTCCTGCCCATTGTGTTCCTTTTTGGAACATCGGAATGGGAAGAGGGAAAGTGTGTTCCGGTGATCTTACAGCATCACCCAGTGGGCCGGTTTGGAAGTGCAGCTGTGTGGTGTGTTCATAGATTATGTTATGATGAATCCACATAACATTTCTATAATATAAACTCCGGTTCTCTCTTCATTTTTCTTTCATTATAGGCTTACCTTTTTTTTTTTTTTTAAGAAAAATGATTATTTACCTTTTTTATTTTATTTTCGTTTGCCCTGAAATGAAGGGTTGTTAGGTTATTTGACTTTTCACTTCTTCTGCAGCTTATATCGACCCTACAACAGGAAGTGAACTTAAAGTTGTTAGAGGCAGTTTATCTGTAGGAGGTGATTTTGGGCGACCCCTATTGTTTGTTTACTGTTTATTTTCCCTTAACGTTGCAAATAAGACCATGCAGAATGCTCGTGGTCACTGCATGTTGCTAGCATGATCAACGACCATACTCCAAGTATGTGCATCCCTTCCTGATTTAGGGACGCACTTCCTTGTGCCATAAAGCAATTTGTAAGAGTTTCATGGGAGATCGTATCCGGTGGCAGACAAAATGTGTGTTAAATACGGAGACTTCAAGAGGACTGATCTGAAGCGCATTTTTTTCATTCTCCCATAGACATTGCCATCAGAAATAATGTATTGATAATCCGTTAATATAAAAAAGTTGTTTAGTTGCTTTAAATAACCCTGCAGAGCCTATTTAGAAACAGGCCTCAGATTCAGGGATCAAACTTCCCTCACCTTGTCTAGCATGCGATGTCTTATGTATGCCTTTTCTTGCATAGAGTTCTATTTTCTTTTTGAACAATTTGACATTTTCTTAGTTTGAGCCCAGTCCAGTTCCCGGATGGTCCTTTTGTGAGCACTCAAGAGTTTGAGTCATGATCCTCCACAAGGGGGTAGTGTTTGCCCAACTATCCGATTTCTCCCAGTGGTGACCAGCTAATCCCTATGCTGCCAGGCATGTATTTAGTGTCTAAAAGGCTTGGTTAGGGTTAAGGGCTCATAGCCTATCCCCACTTTGTAAAAATATTTACCTGTCCGCCTAATGCACTCTGTAACTTCATTTTGTGAATGTCTTGGAATATTTTGTAGTACGATTTATTTTTTTAATTGTTGTTCAGTCTTGTAGTGTTTTCTTTTAAATAATAAGTCTTGTGACTAGGAACCCAGTTGAGATTGAATTAAAATCCAGTGTGAACTATTGAAACAATGTTTTGTTTTTACACGTATTGTATTTGTTTGATTGTTTATTAGGTTCCATGATCTTGACAGCTCTTTACTTTGTTATCTCTTTGTTCTGTTCTCTCTCGTTGCAGTTTGACTACAACTTCAACGCGGAGTGCTGCCTCTTAACGGTCCCCGTAGCACCCTCCTTCACATAGCCCCGAAGAGAAGGAGTCTACCACGGACGTGGTCGCACAGAGGGCCAAGTCCTTCAGGAACACGGTCCCTAGAATCCAGAGGACTGTAGCGTGTTCCGCTTCTAGATTCAGAACGCTGCCGTGTCGTTGGTTGCTCTGCTGTGTCTACGGGGATACATGACTGACAGCAACGTTTTAGTTTCAAATGAAGCAATTGTCAACACAGAAATATTTTGTTCATCGTTTATAATTTATTATTTTAAGAGGAGACAAGCTTTTTTAATTCAGGAAAAAAATGTAATTTATCCTAGAAATACTGCATACTTCTGCTTCTGTTTTTTTGGCTTGTTTTTCTGAAAGCTATCTAAAAGATGTCAGCGTTGTTCTGGATTAGCTATGCTATTGTTATTAAATGTGTAGTACAATTTTTAAGAACACTTTTGTATATCATATTATAATAAAACTATAATAAATAGAGTTTGGCTGTCAGAAAAAAAACACTATATAAATACAATTCATTATTATTATTACTAATAAGTTTATTACTTTTATTTAGTGATCAGTACAATTGTACAGCATAGTCATTCAGATGTATCTTCTTTATTCATTTGCCTGGGGAAGATGATTTCTTGTGTTGAGGATTGATTGTGTGACTGAGTCGGCAGAGGAAGGCTGTCCACCTGCCTCAATGCCCAGGTTGACAGGCCCTGTGGTCAGAGAATCCACTTGGTAGTAGTTCAACGCTTGTTCCAGCCAGAGTACACTTCCATCACAGATGTTATCCTGAACAACCAGGAACAACAGAGGTTGACACACAATGCTCTTTAATGTTCACGTCCAGGTAGGATCTCTCCTCTGAAGCACATAGAATCCTAATACAACAGTGTCTGTCAGATAGATTGACACTAATTCATACATTTCATTGTAAGTGAGTGAAGTGAAAACATATTGTTGAAGTATTTTAATATTTTGTTTAAAAAAGAAAAAGAAAATAAATACAAATTTCTTCATCTAATCATTTGATCATTAAGGGACCGATTTTGGAAAGTATGAGAGAAAATGTGTTTCATGTGTGGTGAATAATAGACTTGTTGTTTTTATACAGTCTACAAAATCAAGTGTTCCATCAAAACGTGGGTCTGAACTAAATGGAGTCATCAAAGTCTATTTGCTCGTCCCCTTTAGGTTTAATTAGTCTCAAAGTAATGCTAATACAACTATTTCCCTAGTGCTAATTAGGCTCGCTTTGCTACCTTTGTGAATAGATTAATTCCTTAGGCAACGGTGCAGGGGTAGTGTTTTTCATGATTTTCTCAACGTTCCCAAACATTTTTTGGAGTGTATCTTTTCACAGGTGTGTGACGACGTGTAAAACTGACCCCAGTGAGAGGGAGTCTCTGGGCCTGTCGTCTTTTCCTGCCGTGTGTAACCGTAGCGACGGCAGCGTCCCAGGATGGAGTCAATCCACCAGGGGAAGGAAGGCTTCTTTAATTCTACCCCCCCCCCCCAGTTCAGTCAGGAGAGTGACGCTCGCGTCAGGCAAGCATGGGAGCACAGTGACAGGACGACGGGAACAAGGTTCCAAACACGACTCTTCAGTTGTGAAATATTAGTTCCTACATATCATCATAGATTCAGTCTAGAAAGTATGCAAGAGCCACTTTGCTGTCTCCAATTTATATAAATACCTTATATACGGTATATATACTGTATATATATATATATATATATATATGTGTATGTATGTGTAAATATATATATATACAGTATATATATACAGTATATATATATATATATATATATGTATATATTTATATTTATTTATTTTCATTTTTTTTAGGTACATTTAGAAACTGCTGAATGCATTTTTAAGATGTGTGTTTGTATGTGCACACACTGATTGTGCAACTGCCACTGTCACTTTGAGTTCTCACGGCAACGGCAAGTATAAGGTTCCAAACTCCTTGAACCGCAACCCTCTCTTTAGGCCCCGCCCCCACGCCGCCCATCAAACAGCCCTCTCCTTAGGCCCCGCCCCCACGCCGCCCATCAAACACCCGTCTCCTTAGGCCCCGCCCACAGGCCCCCATCAAACAGCCCTCTCCTTAGGCCCCGCCCCCACGCCGCCCATCAAACACCCCTCTCCTTAGGCCCCGCCCCCAGGCCGCCCATCAAACAGCCCTCTCCTTAGGCCCGCCCCCAGGCCGCCCATCAAACAGCCCTCTCCTTAGGCCCCGCCCCCACGCCGCCCATCAAACAGCCGTCTCACATGGCTTCACTTTACCCTGCGCTCCACTTTATGATTGAGAAAAATAATAACCATAGTCACAGACCGCATTGTAATGAAAATGGAAAAGGACTTAATTTTGGCCATGCTGTGTGTGTGTGTGTGTGCGTGTGCGTGTGCGTGTGCGTGTGCGTGCGAGTTTGTCCCGTGTCTAATTTTAACGTAGGCCTTGGATCTAAGACTTTTGCAAATCATCCATAGGAATCCTCTCTCGCGTCGTTGGATGAAACTAACTATGATATACAGCCTGCAGGTCTCTGCTGCATTGCATTGCATGTAAAACTGGACTGGCTGGAGTCTGCTGCAGACCATCAAGTTCTGAACCCTGAGCAGATCTGCCAGATGTGGCGTGGTCATTTTTAAAGTCGCACCCTGCCAACGGCTGACACGGAACAGTGTGTGTGTGTGTGTGTGTGTGTGTGTGTGTGTGTGTGTGTGTGTGTGTGTGTGTGTGTGTGTGTGTGTGTGTGTGTGTGTGTGTGTGTGTGTGTGTGTGCGTGTGTGTGCGTGTGCGCGTGCGTGGTTCTGTGGGTGTGTGTGTGTGTGTGCGTAGGCATGTGGACAGGGCCGGACAGGCCACGTGGAAATTGGAAGAGGAAGCCGGTATTTATGAGGTGGTTGGAGGTGCCTTGTGTTGAGACTTAAGGGGCCGTCACTCTTCTACAACAGGCCTGCCTCCCACTGGACTGGACTGGACTGGACAGGGCAAGACAGGGTTAAACTGGACTGGACTGGACTGGACTGGGCAAGACAGGGTTAATCTGGACAGCAATAGACTGGACTGGACTGGACTGGACAGGGCAAGACAGGGTTAAACTGGACTGCAATAGACTGGACTGGGCAAGACAGGGTTAATCTGGACAGCAATAGACTGGACTGGACTGGACTGGACTGGACAAGACTTGACTCTGATAGACAGGGTTAAATTGGAGTGCAACAGACTGGATTGGACTGGACTGGACTGGACTGGGAAAGACAGAACAGGGATACGCTGATCTGGACTGGGATGGACAGAAATGGGCTAGATTGGAATTGGCTGGGGGTGATAACCATGGTTACTGCAGGCGTGTGCTGGACGAGGCGTAGAGGAGGAAGCGATCTAGCTAAGCTGTGACAGAAAGCAGGTCAAAGGTCGACTTAGACTCCTGGCTTTAGACCGTGGGGGCAGACAGGTGGTGTTACAGGCGGACAGCCCCTCGGTGTAGATTAGGACGGGAGCAGAAGCAGAGGTCCAGCTGTCCTCTTAGGAGCACGGGGGCCAGCGGCGTCAAGGAGGGATTGGACTGGACTTTGATTTTGGAGTACCCCAAAATAAAGCAAAAGTCTTTGTAAAGCAGAAATGATTTTTTCATGAACACGTTTTCATATTCTAGACTTCACCCCATGCAATATTACACTACATTACAGTCATGTAGCAGATGCTTTTATCCAAAGCGAGGTTTTGAGATTGAGATTGAGATTACAGGGGCAGTCCCCCTGGAGCTATTGAGATTAGAAAAGGTTTGCCCAGGTGGGGATGAACTCATGACCTCTTGGTTACCATGTAGCAGATCTACCCACTAGGTCACCACTCTCCCTATGACCTCCACAAACACAGACTTGGTTGACTTACTGGGACAGAGGCCGGTCAGAGGACAGGGACGGCGGACCCCTTACCGGACCTCACATTATACAGGACAGTGTACTGATATCTCATGCAGCAAGCTCCAGCGCTCTCCTGGCCTGTGCCTTGTTGCTGTGGTTTCTTTGTGTTGTTTCTGCCGGGCAGCGAGACAAGCCTCTGAGCATCTTGGGGAGAGGGAGAACGTGTGGTCCCCACCCCCTAAAAGCCTTCAGCTCCTTAACAAGCCCCAGAACAGACCTCTGGGGTGGGGGGGATAAGAGGCACATCAAACCCCAGAACAGGGGGGGGGCCCTCTGGGGGAGCAAAGAGGCACATCAAACCCCAGCCTGCCCCACCTCAGGGAGAGCAATCTCACAGCAGGGATCTCAGGAGCAGGGATATCCTGAGTCTCCTGGTAACGCTCCTCTCCTCTCCCCTCCTCTCCTCTCCTCTCCTCTCTCCTGGTAAACCTCCCCTCCTTTCCCCTCCTCTCCTCTCCTCTCCTCTCCTCTCTCTTGGTAAACCTCCTCTCCTCTCCTCTATCCTCCTCTCCTCTCCCCTCCTCTCCTCTATCCTCCTCTCCTCTCTTCTCCTCTCTCCTGGTAACCCTCCTCTCCTCTCGTCTCTCTTCTCCCTCCTGGTAACCCTCCTCTCCTCTCCTCTCCTCTCTCCTTGTAACCCTACTCTCCTCTCTTCTCCTCTCCTCTCCTCTCCTCTCCTCTTCTCTTCTCTTCTCCTCTCCTAACCTCCTTCTCCCCTCTCCTAATCTCCTCCTCTCCTCTCCTAACCTCCACCCCTCCTCTCCTCCACCTCTCTCTCGCCCCGGTGGCTGGCCCATGTGAGATGCATTACTGTAATGCAGGGGGGATGGAGCCGGGTGTGAGCTGATCTCTCTCTCTCTCTCTCTCTCTCTCTCTCTCTCTCTCTCTCTCTCTCTCTCTCTCTCTCTCTCTCTCTCTCCCCACTCTCTCTCTCTCTCTGTCTCTCTCTCTCTCTCTCTCTCTCTCTTAGTCTCTCTCTCTCTCTCTCTCTCTCTCTCTGTCTTTCCAGGGCTCTCTCTCTCTCTCTCTCTCTCTCTCTCTCTCTCTCTCTCTCTCTCTCTCTCTCTCTGTCTTTCCAGGGCTCTCTCTCTCTCTCTCTCTCTCTCTCTCTCTCTCTCTCTCTCTCTCTCTCTCTCTCTCTCTCTCTGTCTTTCCAGGCTCTCTCTCCTCTCTCTCTCTCTCTCTCTCTCTCTCTCTCTCTCTCTCTCTCTCTGTCTTTCCAGGGCTCTCTCTCTCTCTCTCTCTCTCTCTCTCTCTCTCTCTCTCTGTCTTTCCAGGGCTCTCTCTCCCCCTGCTTTCTCACTCTTTCTCTCTTTCTTTTTTGTCTTTCTCTCTCTCTCCCCCTGCTCTTACTTTCTAACTTCTTTTGTTGCTCCTTTCTGTTTTGCGCCATCCCTTCTTTTGCGTTCCCCCTTCCATTTCTTTTGTACATGTGACATGACAAGTTGGGCTCTCCCCCCCCCCCCCCTCCTCCCTCCATCCCTCCTTTCTCTCTCTCTCTCTCTCTCTTTCTTCTGGAGCACAAAGTACCTGTAACACAGAGATCAATTAAGCCCTTTCAAGTGTGATCAAAGGGCCGGTGTGCCGTGTCCGGGGGCTCCGCGGGGCCGGTGGGCTTGTTAACCCCGCGTAGGACCATGCTCCCGACACGAACCCCTGTCACGCCTCTCATGTGTAAGCCGGTCGTAAAGCAGAGTGATGTGATGGGATGGATCTGCTCTTCTTACATTAGCCTCTTCATGGAGGATGGACCAGGGCTTTGTCTGTGACTGGGCTCTGCTCTTATGTTAGCCTCTTCATGGAGGATGGACCAGGGCTCTGTCTGTGGCAGGGCTCTGCTCTTATGTTAGCCTCTTCATGGAGGATGGACCAGGGCTCTGTCTGTGGCTGGGCTCTGCTCTTATGTTAGCCTCTTCATGGAGGATGGACCAGGGCTCTGTCTGTGGCTGGGCTCTGCTCTTATGTTAGCCTCTTCATGGAGGATGGACCAGGGCTTTGTCTGTGACTGGGCTCTGCTCTTATGTTAGCCTCTTCATGGAGGATGGACCAGGGCTCTGTCTGTGACTGGGCTCTGCTCTTATGTTAGCCTCTTCATGGAGGATGGACCAGGGCTCTGTCTGTGGCAGGGCTCTGCTCTTATGTTAGCCTCTTCATGGAGGATGGACCAGGGCTCTGTCTGTGGCTGGGCTCTGCTCTTATGTTAGCCTCTTCATGGAGGATGGACCAGGGCTCTGTTTGTGGCCGGGCTCCGTTACTCTACCTTCTCCCGGTCGTTTGGGAGATTTATGACACATGAAACACTTATATTTACATTGATTTATCAAATGTGCTCATATGTTATCATAATTTAATTTCATAATATCAGAAATACCAGATTATATTTGGAGTAGTATGGTATTCTCACTCGTTTTAACTGGGCATTGTAATAGTATTTTTCTCATTATAACAACATAGTTCAGCCCAGTTCAGATTTGTTTTGGAAATGGAGTGTGTGAAAATAATTATAATAATTATTATTATTATTCATTGTATTTAGTTTTTAGCGCTTTTCTCAAGACTGACAGCGTTTTACACAAATATGGTTGCCAATTAAGTAGACGGAACGAACAACGAACGGACCGACATCTATCAAACACAACACTCAGTCTGAGTGATACCACGGCAGCCAACTTGTGCCAGACTTGCTCACCCAACATGTGGCACAGAGAAACGGGAACCGCTCAAAGCCTGTAAGTGACTACCATTTCTACCTCGGCCTCTGACAGTGTGTGAGGCTTGTGGCTTCTCAAAGCAGGCTTTGAGGTGTAGTTGAAGCAGAGGACTTTGTAGGCCAGCACACTGGAGGCACGGGGGGGGGGGGGGCTGGAGGAAGAGAGGGAGGAGGGGGAGTAGAGGCTCTGCATCCGCTTAGACAGGTGCAGCAACCCTGTCCACCCCTGGAGGTGCAACATGTATTTTATTGGACATTTACGGCCTGCACTCCCCCCTCCTCTCTCTCTCTCTTTCTCCCCCCCCCCTCTAACTCGGTCACCTGGATGTAATAAAGGTACGGCAGCTCCCAGTGCTGTGTCCCCGTGCCGCAAGGAGTTCCCAGAGGCCCCCTTGGGACGACGGGCCATTTAAGATGTTTATTAAGCTGAAAGTGGTCCGGAGGGAAAACACAGCAGCACAGGGCAGAGCCTGAGAGAGAGAGAGAGAGAGAGAGAGAGAGAGAGAGGGGGGGGGGTTAGGTCAGTCAGGCAAGCAAGCAGAGTTTCTTGTTAGCTGTGGCTCACCCCCAGAAAGCCCGGGCATAGTTCCCCTATTCTCAGTCCCTCCGGGGAGAACAAGGTCAGTTGAAAGGTCGGAGTTCACCGTGCTGGTAACTAGGCACATGAACTCCTGAGAGAGAGAAATTCCAATCAACCACGAAGAGGTCAGTTCAGAACCCCCCCCCCCCCGTCCCCCCTCCTTTTGTTCCAACCACCAGGGCTGAGAAGTTCTCCATAACTCATATTCTCACCGGCTGATTGGAAGTTAATTAAACACCTCCAGTGACATATTTTTTGGGGGTGATTAGCAGCACAAAAAAAAAAGTCGAAACCAAATTCCTCCTCTGACTATTTGGAGTGTTTTTAATTGTTGCCGTGTGATGTTTGGTGTGTGTGTGACCTCCTCAAAACACCAGCGCTCCGCTAGTTCAAAGTCCTGGCTTCCAGCCCGGGGCGCTCCCTTCCAATAACTCCATTTATCCCGTTAGCCTGTGCTTCGCTTTGAAAAAACATTTCTCCCAACAATTTGGAGGCGAACCAGAAGTGGAGGGGGAACGGGAAAAGTATTGGAACTTCTGGCCAGTGTCAAAGAGTCAACATGTCTTTATTTGTTGTCAAGTGATCTCATAACAGGAGCATATATATTTTTTTTCTTATCCATTGTTCAGTAGTTTGTTGAGACACTGGCTGTGTTACGGGCTAGGGGCTTGTAGGAACGTTGGCTCAGAGCACGAACGGTGTAGCAGGGGGCTTGTAGGAACGTGGGCTCAGAGCACGTACGGTGTAGCAGGGGGCTTGTAGGAACGTGGGCTCAGAGCACGTACGGTGTTGCAGGCAGCACGTGTTTGCTGCTGGGAGTGACGGCATGGGCATTGTCTGCCTAGTGTTCAGGACAGATTAGGAGAGGTTGGCCTGTGATGGAGGCTGTCCGAACCCTCACCGGCAGATCAGTCCAGCTGAAACACATCTGTTGGGTTTCTACCTTTTTCTTCCCTCTGAAGTCCAGCCTAGTAATGGCACACACACACACACTCACACACACACACGCAAACACAAACGCACACACAAACGCACACACAAAGTGCACACTCATAGACACACATGAAATGACACACAGAATAGACTTTTGGACGAAACATCGTTTAAGCAGCGCTTTAGTAATTCCACCAACCACACTTACGTCTGAACAGAAACTTGTGATTGGCATGACTCCAGTAAAGTCTACGGTGTATGTGCTGTGTGCATCCCTACACAACGGCTGTGAGTTAGGTCTAAAACTACTGTTTAAACCCACGCCGTAGCTAGTTCAGCTCCTAATCGATTCTCCATTGAACGCTTGGCGTTCATCATAATTACGCAGGCTTCCTCAGTCCCACAGCCCTGTCTCATAGCTATTGGACCGCAGTGTGTGTGTGTGTGTGTGTGTGTGTGGATCTATTTAGAGGGTTTCAGTGTTTTACCCACAAGGTAGGCACATGCAATTTAGGCAGTAGAAAGAGAATTTATGCCTCCCACATGAGAAAATAAAATCCTTGTGTGTAGGCCTTGTTCCTAATGACACACGTTCAACAATTACACTCTCGGGCCCTTTCTGCTAGCTTTGTCTTTTTTTGTCTTTTTTTTTTTTTGTCGTCAAGGGAAGCATTACTGTTCTGAAGACGAATTCAACGAACAGCTTTCATCTGCTGAAATGGACAAAGACCATTTTCTTGAATAAGAGAGCAGATACAGAAACTTTGTAAAGATTGTATTAAAAAAAGTAACCAAAAGAGTCGTATATTCTTGCCGCTTCACCACATCAAAATCTTTTTTATTTGATACCCCTTGGCATGGCAGGATACAGATTCTGTTCAAACCAATTGTTTCAGACCTGTCCAATGATCGTGTGATTATGGGTGTCTGATTGTTTCAGCTGTGTGCTGCCCCTCGTGTGCACAACTCCCCTGTCTCTCCATAGAGGCCGAGCAACTTCCCCAGATGTTGTGTTTCAATGGCCTGTTCAGTGATTCTTATGGTCCGCTTACCCCCAAAACGCTAAAGGTTTCTCAGTTGCAGAATCATCTCTCACAAAGATGGATGTTACGAGTGCTTTAAAAAACGATGTATTGGCAGACAGATGTAGTGCAGCTTGAAAGAGACATCGAAATGACATGTTTTACATATGTGTGTGTGCGTGTGTGTGTGTGTGTGTGTGTGTGTGTGTGTGTGTGTGTGTGTGTGTGTGTGTGTGTGTGTGTGTGTGTGTGTGTGTGTGTGTGTGTGTGTGTGTGGAGTACTGCTCAAGTGCTTTTCCACATGCTTGTACTCAGGAGTAGAGTGGTTAAGACTTAGATCAGGATTTTTTTGTATGCCCTGTGTAGACCTAAGTGTGAAAGAAAAAAGAAGGGAATAGCTTATATAGTTCCTATGGCAATGCATTCATCCATTGACATTTTCTTGCCTTAGCATTTATATTTTGGAAATGTGTTTTTGAGACATGCAAAGTTATTGGTGGATGAAAGATAAGACATTTTGCCTTTGTAATAAAAACAAAACTGCAGTGAGGATAATTAGCCTACATTCAAAATATATACGTTAAAGTATCTGTTTCGGATGTTTCACCTGCAGTCTAGTTTTTTTTCACATTTTAAAATGAAATAAGTTTGCATACACACATGTATTGCATTAATGGATACATTTTCGTTTTCCTGATTTTAGGCTGTAATGTAAACTATATCCGCTTCTGCACGAATCTGGTTTTGTCCAAAAGGGGGCGCTATCGCTTTTTAAATAGTGAACCATGATGGTTTATTTATTTATTTGTTGTCAATGATTAGCTTCCTCTATTGTACAGTTATTAAATGTATTTGATTAATAATATATTGTAGGTGTTCTCAATTAGACAACTGATATTCCTTGACCCTTTTTTGATGTTGATAGCGGTTTACGCACTGATTTAAATAGTCAGTATATTTACCATACTAATGTAGCCTAATTATATTGTCATATTTTAACAATTTCCTTGCTTAGGCGACTACCACATTTTTGTTGATATTATCTCGATTAAATCAACAGCGTTTTTTGTCCAGTCGCGAACGTTACACTTAATTTTCTTATGGCTTCATTATTGAAAAGCCCCAACCAAATGCATGTTGATATTTGAATATCTCATAATCGACTATGAATATATTTTTCATACCCAATTTTTTAACTGCACTTTCTGATCAACAAACAAGTCTGCCTGGACGTATTATCCGTGTTTTTGAAGCTTTGCGAAGCACTCATTAAAAGATCAAAGTGAGTTCAACCATCAAAGTCCTCCTCCGCATTCACTTACGTTAAGTCTTTGCTCAGGTACTCAAACGCATTTTTGTACAATATTCGTACTGTTTTCTGAAGGTATATAAATATATTATATGTATTCATGCATTTCGGAAAAGTGAACCAAATTTCAAAAAGTGGGTTTTGACTCCATAAAGATATGTTCAGCATGTTATTTTCGAAGACAATATTGTTTTTATATATATTGGATAATAGTGCAATACATTCCTTGTAACATTTAGGCTAATGAATGTCCGTATTGTGCAAGAAATTTGAGCGTGTATTTTTTACTATTTACGGACTGTTTTTCCTATTAATTTCCTAAATAAGATGTACAGATTTATGAAATATGGCCTTGCACGATAATGGTTTAAAAAAAATCAAGCCTGATTTCAAATGTTAGGTTATTGTTTCTTGCAATAATTATTGGATTAACTCAAAGGAAATAAAAATTATTTGCATTTTGCCTATATAGGCTATCGTCTGGTTTCAAGTACATTTTAATTATATTTACATAATTCGTTTGGGTTTTTAGCCTACACAAAATGGAAATAGCCCAATTCAGAGCTTTACCTAAATGAAATGCATTCTGGCCCAACGATCTGATCTTATCTGCAATGAATAAGTAGTCTTACCTTTTGCATGCAATTGTTTCAACAGAACAGTCAGCTCTGGCGAAAATTTCTTTCCAATATGCATCTTTTACAAACACCTGCTGAGGAAAGTCTATTTTGAGAATGCATGGGGAGGGAAGCCACACTTAGGCCATGAGGCTTATTAGACGTTTCTATTGGACTAGATACATATGTTTTGTTTCGACAGGCCTTTGCCGTTTATAATAAAGGCTATAGTTTCAAAAAATATATTTTTTCTTGTTTTTCCGACAGTTGGCACCTATATGTCGACAAATATGAATAATCAGGATTACCATTCCTATTACTTAGATGTAACCTAACGTGAGTTTAAACATATATTCATATATGTAGTGCAGGCTTGCTCCTGCATAGCGTCCGTATGACTCTATCTCTTGACCTTGAATTAATGCAATAAGATCAATTCGGCAGTTGTACTAGCAAATATTACAGCTAAAAGTTGCATTAGCATTAAGTCTGTAATATTTTTGAGGGGACGGAGAAACATCAGGCAAATAAAGACACATCAGTAATTCCTTCTCTGAACGCCAGAGGGCAACAACAACAAATATAATGTTTTCTATGTGTTCCACAAAATAGGTTATTTAGCTCAGCTCCTTGATGGTTCACAAAGGATATCAAAAACACGCATGGATCCAAGGTAAATATCTATTTCCATATTTAATTTTGTATATGTTTTATTTTAATATAAAAATTGTTTGACCAAATAGTAGGCCTAGCCTACCTACTGGCCTTTAGGCTACTTAGTTTATGCTATTTATTAAAGTTCAGTTCAATATATCATAATGTACAGCGTTCATTACTTACGGTTAAGCCCGTTCTTTTTAAACAAATTGGGTTAAGTTTAGCTATACGCCTTTCTGTTGGATAGCGATTACAGTCCAAATAAAACATACTGTAAGCTGTAGTTGTTAGTAGGTTTCTCTTGTTCTTATTGCCTATAATAACTTATATCAGCCAAATGAATTGAATCGTCCTCATGCTATTTTATTTCACCATTCTGTAGGCCTATTTATTAAAACAAATCAATAGTAGGCCTAAAATTTTTTTTTTTTAAATGTGGTCGTTCACTCGTTTTGCATAAGCCCGTTTGACTTTTATGTGGTCCTGATTATCTATTTATTTGCCTATTAGTTAGTCTGTTGGACGATAAATAATAGTATAACCAATTACCTTGAGCGGTAGCCTTTTTTTCTTTCTTTTTTTTTTTTGGCCCACCTTTTATCTCCTCGCAAGCTGTCAAATGCCTTCCGTGGCGGAGAGGCCGACTATTATTTGAATACTTACTTTAGTCTTATATGAACATGCAGCGTATCCAGGTTCACAGAACAGGTACCTCCAGGGCCTGTATTAGCCGCTTGACGTGCTCTTTAAGCGGCTCCGACCGAGGCAAGCATAGATTCCTGGTGGAAAAAAAAAGAAAACGAAATGGTAGGCATGACGAATTCTGTTTAGCACCCTGCGACTTCAGCCACGGGCGTTTCTGTCCTCGTCATTTCTTACCTTTGAACGCGTCTTAAGATAGCAAGACCCTCACTATGGGAGCTATAGGCTTACAAAATACAGACACTTAATTGTCACTTTGACAAACCCATTCATTGCATAGGTCTATAAAGCTTTGAGTTTATACATTAATTAGACTAAACTTAACACTTACCCTATACGTATATTATTAAATCGTTATTGTGGTGGCATTTGTATTTCCACAATCAAATTTGTATTTTATTATTTGTATTCTTCGGGCAAAAAAACGTCATGTATAGGCTTATGCATGCTGTATTAATTTCCCTTTTGACAAAGGACACGTGCAACCGATAAAAATGCTGTAGATGAAAGGAATAGCATTGTCTATAGCAAGTCCTAAATACCAAAAACCCAAAAATAGTGTACATTATACGCAAGCATAGACAATGATCGTGATTTGGCGTGTGACAAATAAAGCATGCTTTATAATCTTTTGTTATATAAACATATTAAAGAAGAGCATAAGCTTTCTAAAGGGAAGGGATTTTATCTGTCATCAAGCCTGAGTGATAACATCTATACAAAGCAGTTCGGGGCTGCTTGATTTTGGTGTTTATTCAGATGAATAAATAAAGGAAAAATATAGCCTACATACATAATTAAGTTGACTATACGAATACAAATAATTAACATGTTTGGGTGTACGTATAATTTGGTGCGAAACAGCAGGCCTAGGCTTATTTTGTAATACTTTCGATAAGCTGTCATTTGAAACCCCTATTTTGTCGCGAGACTTATTCCTTCATTGTATCCGCAATGTTCTTGCAAAAATTAGAAATAATAATAAAAGGTTATCGCTGTCCCTTCAACTGTATCTAAATTGATTGCCTGGTGCATTGATAAGGGATCAGGTTTAACCATGTGTTCGCCACTTTCCCTGACAACAAAGTATAATGTAGCCTATAACTCTTAAAATCACAATCTTATTTATTAAGTATTTATTATAATTGTTGCAAAAAAAAAATGCCATAAATCATCAAAAGAAAAAAATGAAGCTTTCCAGAATATTCAGCGCCAGCAGTAATCTACGTCGGTGGCTTCCTCTTGCCTTCAAGGGATGACAATTTATAGGTGTATGCATGACAAATAACTAACACCACTAATTCCTTACAAGCTCAGCATTTATTTCCCCCTTTAAAATAAAAAGAAGACAGCAAAACGATAGACTATAACCCAAATATATAAACAATCATTGCTGTACTTGTCATGAATGATTTTGAATTCCGATCAGGTAACTAGTTATAATAATTACCCTCATCTTTTAAGGCACATAATCCATGGCATTATTGGTACATTTCATAAAATATTTTTAATAAAATAAAGAGATGTTCTACGGTTGCTTTTTTATATTCAATGCATATTTTGTATTATTTTGCCAAATGCCAAATTTACAGGCTATATTTCATTGCATAGGCCTGTACATGCTTTACTATGCAGTATGAACCAATAGCATCTCAATGCCAGCAATAGCCTGAAAAAGTGTGGCCATGCATGCACTGAGGAGTGGGAGGATCCACTCGCTTCAATCTCGGTCTCTGACTTTTCAAGCGTCAGGGGTCTGAGGGACATACTCTACAGCACGGATACGACTACTAGAGTTATTGTTGGGACATTTGAGCACTTTTGGATTTGTTGGTTGTTGTTGGTAAAAATAACGACTCTCACCAAAGGATTCAAACGTTACGCCTCTGTATCTTCTGCACAGGAGCGTGAACACGAACCGAAACTGAAATATTCAGTAGACTATATAGTCTGCCACTTCTTCGGCTCAAATAACAGGTGACCATCTCAGTTTGTCAGGTCTATTAACTTTTTATTGTTATTTTTTTGCAGGGATCTTTGTCAACTTGTACTTTTTCAAGACGGATAGCCAACTTTAACACTTATGCAAATAGGCCGGCGCCGTAACCGTTTTTCGCAACATTTTTTGCTCTTAATAACAATTTCGGATAGTTGAATTAGCTGCTGTTTTTTTATATATATATATATATATATATATTTGCGGGGCACGATAGTGGTCTTAGCTGTTACATAGTAAATAGAGATTTTTTCTGACAGTATATTGTTATGGATATTGCAACAGGTCCGAAGTCACTGGAACGCTGTTTCTCAAAGAGCACTCAACCCAGGCACTCGATGATGTTGGACGGCATCAAAATCGAAGATCATCCGCTACGGTCTGGACAGGCTATTGGCGTTCTGCTTGGTAAGTTTTGAACCATTTAATTTAGGCTACGACCAATTAGACCTGTATAAAAAGGTGCTAATGACAAGGATATATGCAAAAATAGTGCATGGTATATTGCTGCAACAATATGCAGCAGTCAAGGGTGAACCATAGGTCAGCAGACGAGCCTTTCCTCTTTTTGGGGGAATTATAAAGTCAGATGATATAATTAATAGTGATTAAACGTCGCTCTATAACATATAAATAACAACATCAGTTTTCAGTTAACAATAAACCAACAACAAATTAAGTCACATATAACTAACAACTTTTTGGAATTTAATGGAATTAAAAATAAAGCTACATTGGCACGTAAAATGCATGCAAACATCAGGCTTATTTTCTACCATCTTTCCTATGTCAATGACATTACCATCTTTTTAGTTAAATGTCATATTTATGTAATAAGGGAGTTATGTATTTAAATATCAATGTACAGAAACCGTGCCTCAAATATTTATAAATGAAATCGAACAACTGAAATAAATCGATCGGACAATCAAAATATGTGGCCTATACACACAGCATTTTTTTTTATAATTTTTTTATGTTTCAATACAATTATTTGTGCAAATAAAAGTATGTTACATAAGTATTTGTGTCTGTTAATGATTAACACTTTTAGGCTATTGGGCCTATACGGGCGCGCTGAATGATCCTCGCCCATATTAACCTTAATTTGTGAAATTGTACGTGTATATTTATTTCTGGATACATTGTTTTCATGTTTTGATAATTATTAAAATGTTGTTAAAAATGTCATAATGTTACGTACATTTTAGGAACGGATTGTCAGCACCAGTCCCTGTGTGAAGGATGCAAGCGACCGATTTCTGACCGCTTCCTGATGCGAGTCAACGATTCTTCGTGGCACGAGGAGTGTTTGCAGTGCGCCGTGTGTCAACAACCTCTCACAACCAGCTGCTACTTCCGAGAGAGAAAACTTTACTGCAAACATGACTACCAACAGTAAGCACAATCATCTTTATGTTTGATTTTGCATATGTGTTTACTTTTTGGTTGCTAGCAGGATATGGTGGAGAATGGAGCCACTGGGCCATAGATCAAAAGTTCCCATTGACGGAGGCATTGTAATTAATATGATTTATTTTAGACAATGTATCACTTAATAACGATATAACATTTAAATCAATATGCTCTCAGGTGTTTAACCTATATATCACACGTTTTTATGTTATAAAACTGTTGGTATTTTATGCAGCAAAGCGAAAGCATAATTTTATTTTGCATTTGATTCACGGGTCATCTTGGCAATAGCATTTATAGGACGAATACCCAAATGTACAGCATGGGTAGCTTGTCTCTGTTACTGTGAGAGGTATTTGCTATGTCAGATTTCGATAGCGTTTGTGTGATAAGCTTCAGTGTGGCGCGAAGATTCTCATCGAATGCCAATAAATAGCAGCATACTCACTGCATTCCAACGGCCATTTCTAAATGACTGAGAAGTATAACAGCTGTGTCGGTTTTGAAATTAATTTGTGTGCTTTTGTCTGAAAACGCACTCTTATTGTTATTCTAAGATAGTGTCCTATGATTTTACTTCATTATAATGGAGAGAAAAAAACATGTAAAGTAAGCTGCAATATTTACTTACATTTTTTCTATTCCTTTAAAAATACATTTAGCCATGGCAGATTTGAAAGAGGTTGGGTATTTTATCAGGATATGCTGGGCGCACACAAACTCATGGACGCACGTTTTTTATTGGAGTGCAATCAACGTTTTTATTTTGATCGAACTCTCCAAAATGTTCCACTAAACTAACAGACTAATGTTGTTGTAATTTGGAAAATGCAATCGAGGTCATATTTTATTTGCAGAATAGTAACAATTTATTTTCTGATTGAAGTGTTAAACAATTCATAGCAGTAAAAGCTGTGTTACAATAGGCTGTATTATCATCAAATAACAATTCATATTAAGTTAATTTGAAATCGTATTTTCTCACATATTAACAACCCTGAAGTTATTTAACTTTAGTAACGTAAATGTTTTCTTTCACGCCAGACAAGTCTGGTCCTCTCTAAAATAAAAGGTTTCTGGGTCTTTTTGTAACTCTATGTTCCAACCTTTGTCAGCAGTGATTGTTCATGCTTGTCACTGACTTTTAACCTTTTTTTTGTGTCATGGCTTTTTAACAATTCTTCTTCAATTACTAGCTCTCTGCTAGACACCTTGCAACCCAACAATGGGTTACATCTATTGCCATGCCTCACCGTGTTTTGAGTGCCATTCACCCAGGCTCTTTGAACAGGAGTGTTGGCTGTTAGGGATAACAATGGTAAATTCACAGCAGTAACTCTTGGTTACGGTGGACTGCCTTGAGGAGGCCGGGAAAAGAAAGACCAACTGACACAGACACAACAGATAGAAAGGGAGAACCTTTTGACTTTCCCCTATACATGGACCCAATATCCTGTTCTGTGTTATTTTTTGTATGTAGTTTGTTTGTATATGTGTGTGTGTGTGTGTGTGTGTGTGTGTGTGTGCGCGCGCATGCGCGTGTGTGTGTGTGCGTGTGTGTGTGTGTGCTTGTCTAGGAACACACCTAAGCCATACGTGATGTGAACTGAAATTCACAATTGCAGTGTGTTTGTGGAGGAGTGATAATGTGAGTGGGCAACATTCGGAACTTCCTTCTTTTTTTTCTATTCCTACCATCCCCCATAAATTGCCATGTTGGATGTAATTGTGTGGTAGATCCTAGATCTCGCTAGACAGAAAGACTGTAGAACTAGTCTCACATCTGTTTACGTAAACAAGCAACAGCACGACCTATCCTACATAGAAATGCTAAACAATTTGAACATTATGTTATGTAAAAAGAAAACCAAGCGTGGATAGATAGACTGGACCTGCTGGGCTGTGACTGAAGCCCCTGGTGTGGTGCTGCACACTTCCACCATCGTTCACGGCGTGCTCACCTTCTTATTCTCTCTCCGAGGTTAGACGCCTAGCAGGCGGGTCCCACACCTAGACAAAGGCTTCCCTGTTAGTTTATTTATACAGCATTGATGGGACACTTAGTAGATGTAATTGGCACCTTTTTTAACTTTTATGACACCTGTTTAAGACACATTTGTCAGCTTGCAAAGTGCCCGGAGGCCGCTGAGGCAGGCTCCTGGCCTTTTGCAACTGCCGCGACGCCTACTTGAATTCCAATGGTCACCATTCATACCCAGTAATCATCTTTGGGTCTCATGAATCAAAGGATTGGCAAGCGTTTCTTCTTTCACACCTTTGAGTGCTATTAACGGGCTGGCGTGCAGCAGATAGAGGAGTGCTGTATTTGGGGGGAGGGGCAGGCTGCTCCCGCCAACACCGTTTAATGCCAGATAGTGTTGATCATGGATTAGGATTTTATTACAAGCGAGCTGTAGGAGTTCTCAGGCAGGTGTAATGTGCTGGGAACGCAGTGCAGCGTGCGGAATTGTCCCTTTAAATAGCATTTTGTTTTTTTTATATTTATGAGACTTTGGAATATACATTAACTAATTTATGTATTTTGTTTATTTTAAATATTTCTTTATTGTACTGTAACTTATTTTTGTAATTTATTATTGTCTTATTTTTTATTAACCCCTGTTTTGTCAGATTATTTTTCAAAAAAGAAACAATATTAGTTAGATAAGACAATATTAGTTTTAAAAATTAAAAGTAAAAAACAAAACCACACTGGCGCTGTTAGCGTGAGACGCTTTATCCTTTAAATGTCTCATGTAACGTTTTGAAATGAGGGAATCAGTGAAGGTTTTTTTTTTTAGTAGAAAGGTGGGCTAACATAACCTCTCCAGAGAGCCGGGTTCCTCCTGCTGTCGGCAGGTCAATTATACATCATTACAACCAGAGAGGTCCTATCCCGGGAGAGGGGTGTCCACTCACCAAGCGTCTGTTTTGGGGAAAGGCTCGTGCAGTGAGGACATTGACGTCTCCATGTGCTGGACAAACACAACTGTTATAGGCAACCTAAATATTGTTCTTAATCAGGCAGGTGAATGACATTTGTGACAAAATAACATGAGAGACTAACTGTAAAAATTTAAATATTTTCCTAATTAAATAAGTATTATGCGTACATTCAGGGGGCTTCTTCTGTTAATATATTTGTGAAATGGTTTTATTCCAGTGAATAATATTGAAGTTTAAGGGTAATTTTGACAATACTGTAGAAATCAGATTATATAAAACGAACATCAACAGATATTTTAAAATTATATTTTGATAAACTAAAATGCATCCACTATTTTACATGTGAACATTTTAACACGAGTGCAACTCATTTCAAGCACTCCACTCAAAGCGTGGTTTTTGAACAGCCTTGTAAACCATAGCAACAATAAAGTCGCTGACCTCTCCTCTCGTCCCACCCTGGTGATTTCCTCGTGCCGGGACGACCCCTTGGAGTGCTGATAGGGTTCCATTTAGGACGGTTGAGGGAGCCCTCCTGTGAATTTGTTGTTTTTTAATTAGCTGTGTTCGGGACGCTGGATGGTTTCATTGGTGCTGACTGTCGGCGTTTCTGTGCTAAGCTCCGCGAGTTTGTGTGTGTGTGTGTGTGTGTGTGTGTGTGTGTGTGTGTGTGTGTGTGTGTGTGTGTGTGTGTGTGTGTGTGTGTGTGTGTGTGTGTGTGTGTGTTTTACCATCCCTAAGACACTCCCATGTGGCCTGACTGTTTGGAAGAAGCAAAGAAAACATTGAAAATGCATCGTGGGTTTCTGCTGCAGACTCGAGTCTCAGTAGTTTGCTTCTTTGTACATTTTAAATTTTAGAATGGAACATTTTACACATTCAAACAACTGTGAAATTGAATTGTGCGGTAAAAAAAATCAAATAAAAGATGCCCCCCTTTGTTTGGTAAACACAGTGGTAGCTGCAGTAAGCAGGATGAAACCACGTCAGTCTGAATGATTTTTCTCAGTAAAGGGCAGCCAGGCAGACAGACAGAGGACTGGCTGGGGCTGGAAGGCTGATTGGCTGGTTAGCTGGAGAGCTGGACAGTCATAAAGCTGTAGCACTGTTGCTGAAAAGCTGTAGGACTGTACCTGTAAGACTGTAGCTGTAGGACTGCAGCTATAGGACTGTAGCTCTAGGGCTGTAGCTCTAGGACTGTACCTGTAAGACTGTAGCTGTAGGACTGCAGCTATAGGACTGTAGCTCTAGGGCTGTAGCTCTAGGACTGTACCTGTAAGACTGTAGCTGTAGGACT
>JAPMUY010005466.1:60000-62500 GCA_026901105.3 Galaxias olidus
CCTCTTCCACAGCCAAGTGAGCATGAGGCTGATTTGATGAAGCCTGTGCACACACATACACACACACACACACACACACACACACACACACACACACACACACACACACACACACACACACACACACACACACGCCACATAAAGCGCGCACACACACACACACACACACACACACACACACCACATAAGGCACGCACAGAGACACACCCACACACACACACCAACTTATACAATCACAAAAACACGCACATTAACTTCGAAGCACAAATAAAGACACAGACCTTTCACACACATTCCTGTCAACGTGCTATGCGATCAGTGTGTGTGTGTGTGTGTGTGTGTGTGTGTGTGTGTGTGTGTAACCGTGTGTGTGTGTGTGTGTGTGTGTGTGTGTGTGTGTGTGTGTGTGTGTGTGTGTGTGTGTGCGTGCGTGCGTGCGTGCGTGCGTGCGTGCGTGTGTGTGTGAGGGCGCGGCTCGCCCATGGCAGGAGGTGCAGTCCAGGATGAGATTAATAAAGTTTTTGCCGGTTCCCTGGTCGAGGCCCAACATTTTGCCTTTTGTCCCCGGGTCCTGGTGTTGATGCGGGGGCTTAGACTCCTTTGTGTGTCCCCTTACGGTAATCCCTCTCCCCCGGGGCTCTTTATTTACTCATTCAACTGCTTGGAAGTCTGTTAGACTGCCCATCAGATTGCACTGAGACCAATGTGATTACTTTAAACCCCAGCGAGATTCCCTTCCCCACCACCGCCAAGCCTCCTCCACCTCTCCGTCGGAGCCCCCCCCCGCTGCGAGCCCCACTAGGCACTGCAGGTGGGGCTGAGGCTCTTGGACACCCCCCCCCCCCCCCTCTCTTCTCCTCCTCCTCCGTCTCCTTGTCGGCCCAGTCCTGTCTGTGCCCATGGTAAACAGACCTGAAGGCCTTGCAGTAGTTGGTTCTATGGTATTGTCCCCCAACCATTGATTCCTTTCTTCTTTTTCTAATTGTCTACTTGTACCGTATGTTCCTAGCTATATTTACATTCCATCCCCGCTCCTAGTTTTAATTATCAGGTTTACATGTCCTGAAGAAATGTATATATTTTTTAAGGGCCTGTCCTTTATTTTGGCTGTAGTTGTCAATGACTTTTTAGATAAATGTCTATTATTCGTCTTGACAAGTCGCTTCGCACTCTACTCTCTAAGAAAGGGAGCTCTTGAGTTTCTCCTAGTAATCCCGAGTTTCCTCCAGATTGTTCGTCTCTGCCAGTCTGGCAGGACATAACTCACTAACAACCAGGTCGCCTGGTTTCACGGTGTAAAGACCAACATCTTTGTTTTATCGTTGAGCGGCCTGCGTGTGGTGTTCTCCATCCATCAAAGTGTAAAGCCATCCAGAGACATGCTGTGTGGCTGGGGGCTAAAGCCCTGAGCCGTAGCACAGCAGGCCCACTGGAACGCTGTGCGCACACACACACACACACACTCACACACACTCACACACACAGACACACACACACACACACTGACTCAGACACAGACTCACACACACACCAGCACACACCGACTCTAACTCAGACTCACACACACACACGGACACACACACACACACACACACACACACACACACACGCTGGAGAGGAGGGCAAACCTGGTTGAGGTAAAGAGTGAGTGCAAAATGTAGACCAGCGAGAGCTCCCTGCACCTCCCTCTGTTTGGGACTTAACCCTAACCCTAACCTTCTGTTTGGGACCTAACCCTCACCCTAACCCTCTGTTTGGGACCTAACCCTAACCCTAACCCTCTGTTTGGGACTTAACCCTAACCCTCTGTTTGGGACTTAACCCTAACCCTCTGTTTGGGACCTAACCCTAACCCTCTGTTTGGGACTTAACCCTAACCCTCTGTTTGGGACTTAACCCTAACCCTCTGTTTGGGACCTAACCCTAACCCTCTGTTTGGGAGTCGGGGCTGATTGGTGATGATTGTCTCAGCAAAGAAAAATAACCCAGAGTGAATAACAGCCCGGGTTAGGTTTCAATGACTTGGCCCCCCTCCTGTCGTCCTAAAGTTAGATACAAACACCCTTACACACCCACCCACCCACCCACACAGAAACACACACGCACACATTTAAACACTAACACACACACATTCACTTGTGTTAAAGGTTGTAACCCATGGCGGCAGTGAGATACATGCATAGATTGAGTGTGAATGCACGGGGGTCTGTTCACACCGGGACGGTGCACACGCACAGCACCAGTAGTCAGTCAGTCTGTCTGTCTGTCAGAGAGCTGGAACAGAGAGGCCGTCTCTAACCAGGAAGAGGCGTCCTACCGAGAAGGGAGGCCAAGACTGACACGACGGAGAGAGGGAGTCTGACGCAGAGAGACATGAGAAGAGAGGGAAAGAAGGGAGGAATAGAGGAGTGAGGGAGACTCGGAGTGAAAGGTGTATTTCATCATCACATGTCACACTACTGGTCGTCTGCGTGCCTCTCTCTCCGGCCTCGCAGTCGAC
>JAPMUY010005466.1:67500-95000 GCA_026901105.3 Galaxias olidus
CTTGCTCTCGCTCTCTCTCTGTCCCTCTCTCTCTTTCTCTCTCTCTCTCTCGCTCTCTCTCTCTGGCTCTCTCTGTCCTCTCTCTGTTTCTCTCTTCTCTCTCTCTCTCTCTCTCTCTCTCTCTCTCTCTCTCTCTCTCTCTCTCTCTCTCTCTCTCTCTCTCTCTCTCTCTCTCTCTCTCTCTCTCTCTCTCTCTCTCACACACACACGCACACACACACTCCCAACCTCCTCACCTCCGCCTAGCCCCCTAACCCCTTTTTCTGGGGTAGAATATACATGTAGGTCCTTGGTGTGGTACTTTGACGTGCAGAGAGTGGAGGCCTGTGGCTCTGGAGCCAGAGAAAGGAGCCATGTCCTGCTGTCCCACAGAGAGCAGAGGGAGATAAGAGGGAGAGGAGGCCCCTCTCCACACACAAACATCCCATCAGGACCAAGCTGACTTAGCGGGGGGGCCGGGGGTCGGGGGGGCTTCGAGAACTGTCTGGGCTTGAAACGTCCATCAGCCCCCGACATTCACGTTCCACATGGAGACTGTCTCTTCTATTCTATTTTACTCTATTTTACTCTTTACCCTACTCTGCTCAAATGTACTCTACTATGTTATATTGTGTCCTACTCTACTCTACTATATTGCATTCTACTCTACTCTACTCCACTCTATTAAATTATATTGAATTGTATACTATTGTACTCTACTCTATTCTACTCTACTCTAGTCTGTTCTACTCTACTCTAGTCTATTCTACTCTACTATATTGCATTCTATTCTACTCTACTAAATTATATTGTATTGTATTGTATTCTACTCTGCTCTAGTCTACTCTACTATATTGCATTCTATTCTATTCTACTCTACTATATTGTATTCTACTCTACTCTACTCTACTCTACTGTATTGTATTCTACTCTACTCTGCTTAGTTTATAGCCTTTTCTCTTTGTGTAGTGTTTACCAGTTCACATTGTCTTGGAAACCTTTGCAAATGTTTCTGTGGTGGCACTATTCTCCGTGTTGGGTTTGTACTGTAACAGCGCGGCTTTTAATGTCCCTGCGTTTGGCTTTGTGGCTCAGCTTCTCTTACCAACCACTATGAAAACCAAGTAGGACTGGAGAGGGGGGAAAAAAAACACAACGCAGAACGACAGGCTCTTGGCAGCCAACGTCCTCCGCAGTTCTAACTTGGAAAACCGCTTATAGTTTGCAATATTTGAGAAGGAGGCTAGAAAAGAAGCAGCCGTTTCTCTTGGGCGACGGTGTAATGAGAGGGACCGTGGGGACCGGGGGGAACAGCCAGCGCTAACGCGGCCATCAGCAACATTAAAAGAGATTTACACCCACCACTCTTCTTTTTCTCTCTCGCTCCTCTCTTTATTTTCCTCTCTTTCTTTTCCTCTCTTTTCCTCTTTTTTTTATCATTTTTTTTTTTGGACGGATATTTCAGGGAAGTAATAAAGTCCACTGACAAGCGCCGGAGGGGCTTTGAAACATCCCTGGCATGCTGTGGACCCCGGCTCTGTGGCGCTGCCACGCTGCTACACCGTTTCCGACAAACGGCGGAAAAACGTTTCGCACTTTCTTGTTCTGTTCACTACCGTGCAGGACAAAGCGTATGAAGATGATGATGATGATGATGACCGTCTTGTTCTGTTCACTAACGGACACCGTGCAGGACAAAGCGGATGAAGATGATGATGATGATGACCGTCTTGTTCTGTTCACTAACGGACGCCGTGCAGGACAAAGCGGATGAAGATGATGATGATGATGATGAGCGTCTTGTTCTGTTCACTAACAGACGCCGTGCAGGACAAAGTCTCCTTTCATAGGAAGGAGATCTGGGAGGGGAACAGCAGCCATGCAGCCAGGAAGCCTCTACTAAAGGCCAGCGGAGTTCAACGTTTATCTGTGTGTGTTTGAGCAGTCTGGCTCAGTGGTTCCAGTGCCACTGAAATGGCAGCAGGCTTGTTTTCTTGGATGAGGGGATGTGGGGGGGGGGGGGTTCTTTTGAAGCTGTCTGCGGGCGGGGGCCAGGAGCGGAGCCCTGCTCAGTGTACAATGTCATGATCCGCCTCCACCGGGCTGACCGACCCCCGACTCCTCAGGACCTGGTGTGCCCATAACATTTAATGGTCGCCCTGGCAACGGCTGATGGAAACTCTTAGCGTGCCCGCTCGCAATCGCTTTTTGTTCTCCGCTCGGGTTTCTTTCTTTCTTTCTTTCTTTCTCTTCTGTTATTTATTTATTTATTTGCCCTAATTATTTGTTTTCTTCTTTGATGTTCTCAGTGAGCAGAGCTTTGTGGAGCAGAGAGGAGAAGGCAGAATGCATTATCTGCTCATTATGAAGATGATGGATGCGATAAATAAGACGAGCTAAAGGGAACATTTGTCTTGTGTACGACACGGTGGGCTGGCCCTCCAGGCAACGTCTTTGTAGTCCTGCTTTGTGCTGAGGCCCATCACGCTGTCTCTGGGGCGGGGGCTGAGGCCCATCACGCTGTCTCTGGGGCTGGGACTGGGGCAGGGGCTGAGGCTGGGGTCGGGTCTGGTCTGGTCTGGGGCTGGGACTGGGGCTGGGGCTGGGGTCGGGTCTGGGGCTGGGGCTGGGGCTGGGGTTTGAACTGGGGCTGGGGCTGGGGCTGGGACTGGGGCTGGGGCTGGGGTCGGGTCTGGGGCTGGGGCTGGGGCTGGGGTTTGAACTGGAGCTGGGGCTGGGGCTGGGGCTGGGGTTTGAACTGGAGCTGGGGCTGGGGCTGGGGCTGGGGCTGGGGCTGGGGTTTGAGCTGGACCAAGGAAGAGTAAGACTGGACAGAGAAAATGAAGCAAGAAACAAGGAGGGGAGAAGCTCAGGCCTGTGTGTGTGTGTGTGTGTGTGTGTGTGTGTGTGTGTGTGTGTGTGTGTGTGTGTGTGTGTGTGTGTGTGTGTGTGTGTGTGTGTGTGTGTGTGTGTGTGTGTGTGTGTGTGTGTGTGTGTGTGTGTGTGTGTGTGTGTGTGTGTGTGTGTGTGTGTGTGTGTGTGTGTGTGTGTCTGTCTGTCTGTCTGTCTGTCTGTCTGTGTGTGTGTGTGTGTGTGTGTGTGTGTGTGTGTGTGTGTGTGTGTGTGTGTGTGTGTGTGTGTGTGTCGGTAGGAGTGTGTGCTGTCTGTCTGTCTGTCTGTCTGTGTGTGTGTGTGTGTGTGTGTGTGTGTGTGTGTGTGTGGAAAGGAGGGGTGTGGAGCACAAGGTAATGATCTCCACCTAGAACAGGTTCCATAGTCAGAGGCTGGGTCTGATTAATCACTTAGCTGATCTCTGATCTGCCATTTTTGTGGTCTCTGTGTTCTCGCTCTCTCTCTCTACCACTATCTCTCTCTCTCTCTCTGTCTGCTCCCCCTCTCTCTCTCACTCTCTCTCTCTCTACCTCTCTACCCCTCTCTCTCTCTCTCTCTCTCTCTCTCTCTCTCTCTCTCACTCTCTCTCTCTCTCTCTCTCTCTCTCTCTCTCTCTCTCTCTCTCTCTCTCTCCCTCTATATCTCTCCCCCTCTGTTTTGTGTTCTCTCTCTCTCTCTCTTTCTCACACTGAAACATGGGTTATCTGTATTGTCTGCGTGTCCTTGTGTTGGCTACTGCATTTCAAACTGTACGCCTCGTGTGATCAGAGCATGCAGTGCAAAGCCAGGCCACGTTTTAACGCGCGTTCATCCTGAACACCACGCCACTGGGATTGTCTCGAGAGCAAAGCTTTGACTGGCGGCCACATCCACATCAAAGTGGCGGTGTATGATTGGTCACATCAAAAGGCGGCTCTCATTAGAGAGAGATGTGATGTCAAAAAATGTTCTTGGACACAAACAGTGTGACGTGTTCCTCTTTGATTCCGGGAAGACGCCCTGCGGCCCTGTGGCACGCACGTAGAGAGAGAGAGGGATTGCGCAATCCTCCTCCTCTCCCTGGGGCTCTCGATGAAACTCTTTCTAATAGATCGGGAGGTGCCGGTTACTCAACAGGGAACCGGTACGTGCAGAACATTTTCAGAATCCACTCGTCATTCAAAAAAAGGCGATACGTTTTGACAGTTGTGTATTTGTCTTTGAACAAAACTGCAAACAAAGCGGTTCTGACTGTGGCGTCTGGTGGGGTTTTTTTTTTTTTACGTGGTTGTTGCACTTCCGAGCAGATGCCTGGCATCCAACCTCCAAGTGATAAAGGTGTCACGGGCAGGCGACTGTTTATGTCGAGCGTACGTAAGGTTTAGAGGATAGAGAGTGTGTGTGTGTGTTTGAATGCTTCGAGCGTACATAAGGTTTAGAGGATCAAAGCCCCGTTCAAAGGAAACAGGAAAGATAAACAACACAGTCGTATTTTTTATCATTTTATTTTTTTTTGGGTTATGCCTCGTTAGTCAAACCCTGCGATTTATGACTCGACCCACAGGGAGAGAGACTACGGCGGGCAAAGGCCAATTTCTGTGCCATTTGACTCTTTATTGCTGCAAAAGAACACCAGAGACCAAACATAAAAACACGCAGTTTTAGCCAAAGAACAATGGCAGTAAAAAGTTAGGGTGGAAAACATTTGAAATTTCACATCGCTTAAATTTAGTTGGAGGTTTTTTGGACTTTTTTTTTTATATTGCTCTGTAATATTTCGGAGAGTCTGTCAAGTATTTAAATATGACACGGGATGAAAAGCGTGTTTGACAGCTGTTTCTTTTTTATTTTTTTTGTGAGACAACATTGAGCAGCTCATTGAGAGTGAGTGAAATGTTTTACTGTCAGGCCAGAGACTCTGCAAGACTTGGTTCTGTTACCAAGTCGTTAAAAACCTCTGGGTTTCTGCCATTTGTCCGTAATAGAAATGCTGTGTGTGTGTGTGTGTGTGTGTGTGTGTGTGTGTGTGTGTGTGTGTGTGTGTGTGTGTATGTGTGTGTGTGTGTGAGGCATGGCATTGCGTACAGTATGTTCTCCTGCGTTTGACCGAGAAGGTCAGGAGTGTCGTACCACCCAGCAAGTCTTAAGTTCCAGCCCCCCCCCCCTCTCTCTCTCTGTCTCCTTCTCTCTCTCTCTCTCTCTCTCTCTCTCTCTCTCTCTCTCTTTCTCTCGCTCTCTCTCTCTCCCTCTCTCTGTCTCTTCTCTCTCTCTCTCTCTCTCTCTCTCGCTCCCTCCCTCTCTTTCTCCTCTCTCTCTCTCTCTCTCTCTCTCTCTCTCTCTCTCTCGCTCTCTCTCTCTCTCCCTCTCTCTCTTTCTCCTTCTCTTTCTCTCTCTCTCTCTCTCTCTCTCTCTCTCTCTCTTTCTTAGTCCAGCTCTCGGAGGCTTTCAGTGGGACTTATGACTGGTGAGATAAGCGTGGAGATTAGGTGGTCCTCCTTGGGGAGATATATGAGGTGATGTGGACACTGGGGGGGTTCAGTGCACCTGCCTGGGGGATGGATGGAATGAGTTCCAGTGGAACTTACAGAGTTCTGCCCCCCCCCCCCTGTTTTCTCCCCACCCCGTTCAAAATCCCCCCGTCATAAATCTATCTGTAACTACAGCCGATGCAACATGTGTGTTTATAATGCTACAACATGCAAGCTTATGAATTATCACGTGTGTTTTGAGGCATACGCCTTTAGGACTTGTGCGGAAAGGTTGAAGTTGCACTACAGGCATGTCGTATCGTGAACAGCATTATTATAAAAAAAAAATGTAAACTGTATAAACAGCTTTTTTATTTGGCAAGAGAGTTGACACGGTGTATTTCGTTTTAATGTTCAATTATCTCCACATTAAGGATGAATTACAACTGTCTCTGTTCCAAGATCGAGAGGGCGTGTCTAAGGGGCGTATAAATGTGGTGAGTGATGTTCATGTGTGTGTGTGTTTGTATCTGTGTGTGTGTGTGTGTGTGTGTGTGTGTGTGTGTGTGTGTGTGTGTGTGTGTGTGTGTGTGTCTGTGTGTGTGTGTGTGTGTGTGTGTGTGTGTGTGGGTGGGAACCAGCCCTGGTTCCCTTTGATGTTCCGTCACTTCACCCTTCCGTACCTTGGGCCCTCTGTCTCACCTTTAGATTCTCCTCACTCTCTGTCTCACCTTTAGATTCACCTCACTCTCTGTCTCACCTTTAGATTCACCTCACTCTCTGTCTCACCTTTAGATTCACTACACACCTCACTCTCTGTCTCACCTTTAGATTCACTACACACTTCACTCTCTGTCTCACCTTTTCACTACACACTTCACTCTCTGTCTCACCTTTAGATTCACCTCACTCTCTGTCTCACCTTTTCACTACACACCTCACTCTCTGTCTCACCTTTAGATTCACTACACACTTCACTCTCTGTCTCACCTTTAAATTAACCTCACTCTCTGTCTCACCTTTAGATTCACCTCACTCTCTGTCTCACCTTTTCACTACACACCTCACTCTCTGTCTCACCTTTTCACTACACACCTCACTCTCTGTCTCACCTTTAGATTCACTACACACCTCACTCTCTGTCTCACCTTTTCACTACACACCTCACTCTCTGTCTCACCTTTAGATTCACTACACACCTCACTCTCTGTCTCACCTTTAGATTCACTACACACCTCACTCTCTGTCTCACCTTTTCACTACACACCTCACTCTCTGTCTCACCTTTAGATTCACTACACACCTCACTCTCTGTCTCACCTTTAGATTCACTTCACTCTCTGTCTCACCTTTTCACTACACACCTCACTCTCTGTCTCACCTTTTCACTACACACCTCACTCTCTGTCTCACCTTTAGATTCACCTCACTCTCTGTCTCACCTTTAGATTAACCTCACTCTCTGTCTCACCTTTTCACTACACACCTCACTCTCTGTCTCACCTTTAGATTCACCTCACTCTCTGTCTCATCTTTAGATTCACTACACACCTCACTCTCTGTCTCACCTTTAGATTCACCTCACTCTCTGTCTCACCTTTAGATTCACTACACACCTCACTCTCTGTCTCACCTTTAGATTCACTACACACTTCACTCTCTGTCTCACCTTTTCACTACACACTTCACTCTCTGTCTCACCTTTAGATTAAACTCACTCTCTGTCTCACCTTTAGATTCACCTCACTCTCTGTCTCACCTTTTCACTACACACCTCACTCTCTGTCTCACCTTTAGATTCACTACACACCTCACTCTCTGTCTCACCTTTAGATTCTCTACACACCTCACTCTCTGTTTCACCTTTAGATTCACTACACACTTCACTCTGTCTCACCTTTAGATTAACCTCACTCTCTGTCTCACCTTTAGATTCACCTCACTCTCTGTCTCACCTTTAGATTCACTACACACTTCACTCTGTCTCACCTTTAGATTAACCTCACTCTCTGTCTCACCTTTAGATTCACCTCACTCTCTGTCTCACCTTTTCACTACACACCTCACTCTCTGTCTCACCTTTAGATTCACTACACACCTCACTCTCTGTCTCACCTTTTCACTACGCACCTCACCCTTTGTCTTACCTTTGAGTTCACCCCACTCTCTGACTTACCTTTGGGTTCACCTCACCCTCTGTCTCACCTTTGGGTGCGTCTCACACCTCACCTGTGGAAGGCTGATGGGTGGTGTTGAGCGTGACTCATTACGGCTCTTCGGGGCAGCTGTTTTGGTTACGCGTGGAGCGATGGCAGTTTTTTGTCCAGGTTTAGTTTAATAGCACCTGGACAAATTTCAAGCTTTGAAATGAAGAGGCACATTGCTGAAGGCTCTTTGGAACATCGCCAGGGAATATGACTCAGTGGCTGATGGGATGACAGTTTTTTTCACAGGCTGTGAGATATCTCAGCAGAAGGACTTTCTGTATGTGGTATGGCCGGGTTAATATTGATTCACCCCTTATTAAGAGCACTGCTAAACGTGATGCAAGGCTCTTTAATCACACTGTATCGAGGTGTTAGGATGTAACTGGAATATACAGCAGTTGTCTAGTACCAAATCTATTTAGTACCAGAATCTCAGCAGAATCTCATATCCAAATACTATTGATTGAATTTTTGTCTTTGATTTGCAATGTTACGCTATTAAGGATTCATAACCATCCTTTGATGTCACAAAAGGTCGTCCAATGTCTTCTAACTGAACTGAAGGAGTTGTTGTGACCCAGAGCTTTATGCGTGAGTGCATGTGTACACACACACACACACACACACACACACACGCACGCACGCAAGCGCACGCACACACAGACAAAAACACACACACACACACACGCACACATACACACACACAAAAACACTAACACACACTCAGACACGCACACACACACACACACACACACACACACACACACACACACACACACACACACACACACACACACACACACACACACACATAGATCACGAGTCGACAGGTCACTGCTTGTCACCCTGGGCGGCTGCTGGTGGTGCCGGTGTTTTTTTTAATCATTTCACAGAGCCTGCACTCCGGGGCGGAGAAAGAAAGAGACCCTCAGCTTCTCCCCTGAGAGCCCTGGCGACGTTTAGCAGCACACCACCTCGGGGCCCCGGGGCTCCTTCCCGCCCCGCCCGTACGCCGAGCTGCCATTATTAGCTTTGCTCTCTGGAGCGACCGCGCTCATCTCTCCCCGGAGATAGAGGGAATGAGAAATGAAGAGCGCAGACGAGCGGTGAGAGGCGGCAGCAGCAGCAGCAGCAGCAGCTCCTCATAGCCCGGCCGACACACACAGCAGTAATTACTCCATTGATATTCCACACACAATGACACTGTCATCGCTCATTTGAATATGGAGACACCCCCCCCCCCCCCCCCACACACACACACACACAATCACCCCACCATCTCACAGCCAACCTTCAGCAGAGCAGATGAATGCACACCATCTTGCCCCCCCTCTCTCTCTCTTAGGAGGTTTGCACTCTTTATACGAATCTCTGCTTCCCTATTCTGTCTAGCTGTCAGTCATGCGTGAAACACTAGAGGACGAATATGTTGAATTATGGTTTCGGCTAGCAGGGCATGGAATATGTTATGCTTTGTTGTATGGGAATTACCGCTTCACAAATCTGTTATATCGTTTCCGGAACTGGATTGGATCACAGATACCCTCTAAATTGGGATGGCCTCGATTGAGTGTGTGTGTGTGTGTGTGTGTGGGGGGGGGGGGGGGGCATTTGTGCTTGTATATGAAGAGAATGAAAGAGCGAGAAAGAGACAGAGAGAGAAAGAGAGAGACAGAGAGAGACATAGAGATAGAGACAGAGAGAGAGAGTAGAGGGGCAGAGAGAGAGCAAGAGAGATAGAGACAGAGAGCGAGAGAGAGAGAGAGAGAGAGAGAGAGAGAGAGAGAGAGAGAGAGAGATGAGAATGAGAGAGCAGAAAGATAGAGACAGAGAGAGAGAGAGTAGAGGGGCAGAGAGAGAGCAAGAGAGATAGAGACAGAGAGCGAGAGAGAGAGAGAGAGAGAGAGAGAGAGAGAGAGAGAGAGAGTAGAAAGGTAGAGAGAGAAAAGACAGAGAGAGAAAAGGCAGAGAGAGTGGTCAGTGGGTGTCACCCAGGGTCCAGAGCTCAGCTCTTGTTTAATGGGCAGCGGTCAGAGTGGCTGTGCTCTCTTATTTCCTCTCCCCTCCTCCCCCCTGGCCACCCCGTCCTCCGCAGCCTCCCAGTGGAGTAGGGCCCTCCGGCCCCTCATCACTTACTGCTGTCAGCAGGCACGGGGGAGTGGAGGAGAGGATAAGAGGAGAAGGAGGAGGAGGGGGGGGGGTGAGAAACAGAGGAGGGAGGGAGGGAGGGATGAGCAGGGGAGAGGATAAGAGGAGGGGGGTGTAGTGAGAAACGGAGAAGGAGGGAGGGAAGGAGGGATGGATGAGCAGAGGAGAGGAGAGGAAAGGGGGGAGTGTAGGAGAGGAGAGGAAGAAAGGGAAGGAGGCTTAGCGGGAAACAGAGAGAGAGGTAGAGACGTGGAAGAGAGGAGAGGAAGAAAGGAGAGGAGGGAGAGACGGGAAACAGAGAAGGAGAGGTAGAGACGTGGAAGAGAGGAGAGGAAGAGAGGAGAGGAGGGAGAGACGGGAAATAGAGAGGGGAGGCTGGAGGATGGGACTGAGTGTGCAGACCTGCAGCAGAGAAAGAGAGACAGAACCAACAAAAAGAAATGAAAAAACAGAAACAGAATGAGAGAGTGAAAGAGGGAGGGAGAGGTGGGGGGGGGGGTGTAACGCAGCCAGGCACGCGCTAGTCAAATCACAGGCAGCTGTTGAATATTTAATGCATGGTGGAGTGTTTATTTAGTTAGCCTGTCGATTTTTACTGCTCTGTCAATACTGGCTGCCCGTGTCGAGTTGGGACGATCTTTAGGCTCGTCTCCCTGGGGAGCGCTCGGCACGCTAAACGCAATTATGGATTCCCCCCTCCGCCGCAATGTGTTTGATATTTTTACTGATCTAATTTGCAATCTGGTGGTTTATTGTTTGGCATTTTAGTGGCGCTCGAGTGGCGAGGCAAATTTGATTTACTCTCATAATTTGTTATAACGTCATTAATGCTGTTAGCACATTGGCACCGAGAGTTTAAGATTATGGCCGTGGAAATCCTCGCATGGATGAGAACGTTTCTCTCGTTTCATTGTCTCTCTTTCTTCATTACTTCATCATTTCAAAACGGATTCTGTTTGTTGAAATTAAAACTCATCATGGTTATTCACAGTCTTTTTATTTATTTTTTTTGTTAAATTATAACAAGAATTAAATTGGGCCCATTTTTCTTTGTGCATATTCATGGCCTACTATTATGTCTGCAGTATATTAATCAACCATCATTCATTTGTTGGCGGGACAATTCATGATTTTTTTTGTGGAAGGGCATTTGTGAACATGTGTTGTGACCAGTCCATTTTGTAAAAGTCTTACTGTACCTGGAATCTCCATCATTCCTCCACATATGCCAGTGCACAGTGCAGAGATCCAGTTATTATGATTCATCCAAAAAAAGAAGTGGACCAAAACAAAGACTTATTTTAACAGGTTCCAGAGGTTGATGGAGACGTTTATCACCCATGAGCTCTGTGACCGATGCGTTAGTTAGGAGCCCCAACATTAGCCGTAATGTTGTTAGCATGTAGCTCCTGTGACTGATGTGCTAGTTAGACGCCCAGCAGTAGAGAGCTAATGCTGTTAGCTAGCTAGCGTGCGTTCAGAGAGCGCCCCGATCGGTTAAAGCCATGATGGATGAGTACGGGAGCCACAGAGGCTTCCCTACTTCACTCACTCATCTGTCAGCCTCTTAAGTGGACGTGCGCAATTAGCGCTGAAATCAGAGCCCCGTTTAATCTGATGGTATGCTTCGCTCACAATAGGAGGGAAAATGGCCGAACTTAGCGCTTGGTGGTGAACCAGTGATGACAACTATAAACAATATGCGGTCAGGCTAGCGGAGGTAACAGAGAAGATGGTGATAGGCATCTTTCCGCCTCATTTTTAAACACTCAATAAGGCTGTGAATGCAAGTGGTTGTGTGTCTCTGAGACTAAGACGGCTGGGTGTTGGATGGGAAAGTGAGGGGGTGGGTTGGCTTCTTTTTTTTTTTTGGCAGATGTCTTTTCTTTTTTTTTTCTTTTTTTTTGCTGTGTGTCTCGGGCCAAAGAGGGCTGTTGCTGAATGTCTCTGTGTAGCTAACATGCATCTATTTAGCTAATTAAAAAAATAAAAAATTACTGGAATGGGGACTTTGTAGCCTCGGGCTCTTGCAGTTTGTCGGTGTCCCAGAGGTGGACGAAAAGTGAAAAAGGCGAAGTCAACATGAGAAAGAGGAAGGAGGTACATACCATATCAGGGTTGATGAGGCCACATTCAGCCACACACACACACACACACACACACACACACACACACACACACACACGCACAAAGTGAGCTAACGCTTTAAGCTAATTCGATATGTTTTAACTAATCATTTGGAATCAATATGGCCGAGGCTTAATGTTAGCAATATTAGAGGTACAGAAAAGAGCCTTTTCCTCCCACTGCAGGACTACTGCTAATTTAGCTTGAAATACACTCTCTCCCTCACACACACACACACACACACACACACACACACACACACACACACACACACACACACACACACACAGTACATACCATACACACGCACAGAGAACACACACACAAGCACACAAACACACACACCCACACACACACACACACACACTCACACACACACCTTACACCACACCTCAAGTTGCTTCTTCACACCTTGTTGTGCTTGCGTAATTGCCCTGCGAGAGACATCAAAGGAAGGTAGCGCCCTGCACTGATCCTCAGATGATCTCTCGCCTGGACTGCAGGTGCAATGTCACGCTACATTGTTGCCATTACTGGAAGGGTTACTAGGCAACAGTGTTATGCTATATGTATATTTGGGTCTCTCTTCCCTTTTTTGGGGGGGGGGTTTCTCTGTTCTCAAACACATCACGTACCGTTCTTGACTGCGTCACGACAACATTAAGATAAATAATCCAGCGGATTGTAGATTTGAAACGCTGTGCGTTTTGCTTATCTCTGAGCACTCCGTGATTCATGGACCGATACTGTGGAAGCTGTCCAAAGCATTCACGCCCTTCTGTCACCTTGTACTCCCCAGCCATAGCTCCTCATGTCTCCCTACGCTATAAATCACCCAAATATTATGATCCCTCTGCTGTTGAATCCTCCTCGCAAGGGATCCGCCCTAAACATGTATCTCTTTAATAGGGCAGCAACTTGCTGTGCAATACTGACCTACAAATATATATGTTGTTTTTGTTATCGTTAAAATATGCGGCCTCCAGAGAGATAAGCAACGTTTATGCTAAAGCCTTTAAAAAACAAAAGAAGAGAAAATGAAATCTTCCGTTATCAGCCGAAAGAAAGTGTGTGTGTGTGTGTGTGTGGGGGGGGGGGGGGGGGGGTCGGTGGGGGATGGTGCACACACGGGAAAGACAAGAGGAGGTTTTCTCTGCGAGAGGGAAATGCCATCCCCGACATAATAGTATAATAGTTTATGATTCATCCCTGCACCTTTTGACTAAATAACAAGGGGTGACAATTAGAGCAGGTCTTGGGAGTATGGGGAATCAAAGGAGTGCCATTCTTCTTGAGTGCTCCCAGGCAAACTGGATCCAGATGTAGGGGGAGCCGGGGCTGCCAGCGAGGCCAGCCGACCCACGGAGCTCAGCCCTGCCTCAGCCACTAAACAACAGCGGGGCCCTCTCTACCGGCCAAGCCGTCTGTCCGCTCTGTCAGCCAATAGCCTGCTGCCAACGTGACAGGAGACTCCACCCCCTGGAGGGAGGGAGGGAGAGGTAGACAAGATGGAGAGAGCGGGGTAAGAGGAGAAAGGGAGAGAGAGGAAGAGGAAGAGAATGAGAGAGCGAGTGAGGAAGATGAAGAGAGAGGAAGAGAAAGAGAGAAAGAGGGGAGGGAGGGAGAGACAGGGACACAGACAGGGGCCCTGTTCTAAATGAAAGAATTTCAGCTCTGAAGCTGAGGGCTGTAGTATCATTTCTGCTCATGCTGGGATTTACCTAACCCTTGGTTTGGGTCGGTATACCCCTCCCTCCCTCCCTCCCTCCCTCCTTTCCTCTCCCATCCTTCTTTTTTCTCCGTCTCTCTCTCTCTCTCTCTTTTTCTCTCCGTCCATTTCCATCAGTAGCACCTCATGTGAGCGATTAGTGCAAAAGTGAAACACATTTTAATCCAGTCCACATTATCTCTCTCTCTGTCTCTGCTGTGCTTAATCATTATATTTGAATCATATTCCGTTTTCATCGATAGAAAAATATGATTGCCCCCAGTATTTTTTTTTTTTGTTGATTGAAAAGGTTTTTAAACCACAGTTATCAGCCTTTGTGCTCGTCAGGTCCTGGACAGGCAGGCCCTCACGGTGCTTCTCTTTCTTTGCTGTTTTTTTTATTTTTATTTTTTATTTGTGAGCCGAGGGGCGGGCGGGCTCCTGTCACTCACGCGACGGAGGCTGAATCAGTGGGGGCCTGACACGGCGAGGACAGAGAAAGGACCAGACCCCAGCACCATTGATAGGTTTAACAAATGAGCCCTGATGACGGCAGGTGTGAGTGGATCGGCGGCGCTGGGCCTGGCCCGTGGCTCTGGCTGGGTCCGCTAACAGACACACTGATATTGCTCTGCGTCCTGATCCCGTCACTCCCTCACAATGGCATTAGGGGCACCCCGGGGAAATAAAATAAAAAAAGAAAGAAGAGTACCCATCCGCTGTCCCCAGTGCTCCTCAAATTAACTCCCCGAGAAGGTTAAGCTGCCTGATTCATAATTATTCAAGCACCCCTCCCGCTCTCTCTCTCTCTCTTGCCACACATATCCACAAATCTCAGGCTCATGCTCTGTTTTCCCTCCCTCCCCTGTGACACACTCCTCCTGACTGACACATTCCTTTTCGTGGGGGGGGGGGTGGTAGGAGGAGGAGGAGGGGGTGGGGGGGGGGTTGGTGGAATTAGATTAGCTGAAGCCTGACCTGTGAACATACGAGCAGCAGATGACGGGAAGAGGGGGATTCCACTTGATCTCTGTCCGTCTGCCCCGTGTCTCTGTGTCTCATCTCGCCGTCCTCTGTCTCTCTCTCTCTCTCTCTCTCTCTCTCTCTCTCTCTCTCTCTCTCTCTCTCTCTCTCTCTCTCTCTCTCTCTCTCTCTCTGTCTCTCTCTCCCTTTCCCTCTCTCTCTGTTCCTCTCTCTCTCTCTCCCTCTCTCTCTGTCTCTGTCGCTCTCTCTCTCTCCCTCTCTCTCTCTCTCTCTCTCTCTCTCCCTCTCTCTCTCTCTCTCTCTCTCCCTCTCCTCTCTCTCTCTCTCTCTCTCTCTCTCTCTCTCTCGCTCTCACTCTGGCACGCGCCGCCCGTGTTATTGCCTTCGCCGGCTCCCTATGGATGAGGCATTTTGAGAGGGCCTCACCTTTTCTGTGTAATTGCACACCCCCCCCCCCCCCCCAATCCCCCCCTCCCTCTGTAGGATGGATAGAAGGTGTCACGCAAACATCTCGACGGCAAGGCTATCTTTTTGAACGATGGGGCACGATGTTCCGTCACCGTGTTGAGTCTCAGGGGGGAGAGATGAGCTGTGTTGGGGCAAACAAATGAAGCCTAACAAAGGCACATTGTACATTTTTTCTCTATATATATGTACATGTACTGTGCAAACGTTTTAGGCAGGTGTGATGTCTTTAAAGTAAGAAAAAAAAACAACATGAAAGGATAAATGTTAGATGTTTATTTTTTTTATCAATTCATAAAATACAAAGTGAGGGAAGAGCAAATCTATATCAAATCAACATTTGGTGTGACCACCCTTCGCCTTCAAAACAGCATCCCCTGCCTTTTATGCACAGTACTGTGTATATATATATATATATATATTTATATTTTGCATTATGTACACACTGTATATGATATTGATATTTACTGTTTTGGTTTTATTTTTTGTTCGCAGGCCAATGGACTGGTTATAATTATTTGAATTCTCCGTACTATATCGTTGATCTCTGAAAGAACATCGGTGAAACTAATACAATCCTTTGCTTTTAAAAAACATCTGTATTTCCAAACGGCAGGCACCGTGATTATTCATGGTTTTTGAGGTCCTGCATAAGATTCAGGTTTTCATATGACAAGAGATGGCGTTCAGTGAGCGTGCACAGATTGAAACACCCTGAACCCCTAAGTCGACTGTCAGACAAAATACATTTTAATAGTACATCGTCAAGCAAAGAATTGCATCACAATTCTACGTGAGCGTCGGACCGCTCTCACGAGACGACTTATCTTTGAAGGGAAATGTAAAACGTCGACTCCCCGGATCACATGCTTTAACTTTGACCAATTGCATTCAGACCCCGGTGGAATTACAACCCCGCGATATTGCTGGCACTTTAGTCAAGTCGTTAAGAGACGTTACAATACTCAATCAGGGTCAGTGTGGTGTTGGAATCGCTGGCCTCCGCAGCGGCGAGGGCTCTTTGTGAAGTCAATTGGGTTTCTCCAGAGGCCGCGCGGAGAGCTAATGTAATGAGGGCGCCTGCCTACACCGTTGCCCAACTCAAGGGCTAGAGGCTTCTTCCTCTCCTCCTCCTTCCTCCCCCTCTTCACCTCCTCCTCCTCCTCCTCCGCAATCACCTAATTAATCTCCTGATTCCAGCTATCGCCACTGCCTCATGACAGGTGGTCTTTGTGTTCGCTGCATAATGGCAGAGTGTTCCAGCCCTCCTGTGCATGATCTCATGTTCATGTATTCCCCCCCCCCCCCCCCCATCTTCCCTCCACTTTTTTCTTTGAGTAACAGTTTTAAAACCGTTCGCTTATAGAGTCCACTAGAGCTTACTACTTACAAAACCTCCCTGACCGTCCCTTAGGGCCCTATTAGGAGAAACAGAAACACACACACGCGCACACACACACACACACACACACACGCACACACAGGTAGCCTAATGATATGTCGACGATTTAGGTAATGACGTTGAGGGAGATAAACTGAAGTGTGTATTACAGGTAATTGGATATGTGTGCTAGCGAGCCAGCCCTGTGAAGCGTCAATGAGACGGTGTGTGTGTTGATGCTTTGGCTGGGTCCTACCATGGCTAGCAGGAGACGGTCTGTCCATGGTAATCTGTGCTCTCTGGCTCCCATTGTAGTAATGGGGGGTTTTTCTCTCGTTGAAAAGGTTTCTGGTCGGCCGCAGAAGAAGAAAACGCTGATGTGGCAGCTTTACTGTAGTTCAATTGAGAACTTTCAAGCTTTATGTTTCTGAATAAGTAGATGGGTCCAACCTACATTTGGGCATAAATTCACTTGTGTTTTGTGTTTAATTGAATTGAATTTACTTTAATTCAAGCTTATTGGACACTTCTCACAATTCTTATTAATATTGACTTGAAAGTCTTTGAGCCATGATGAAAGCTCTTTGAATAGCTCTCTGTCCTCCTGAAGGAGTAGGATGATCCCTGTGCTCGAGACAGTGCCAGACACTGAGATTAGTCCAAGTGAAGTAACCTGGACAGAAGTGGCTCCCATAATAAAACCCGGCATGCTGAGGAGAAAGACGTCGGTGGCGTGGGCGACGGGTTCTTTGCGCAGAGCGGGCCTGGCGGTCGGGGCTTCTCGCCGGCCAGTAAAACGGATTACGTGGGCGATGTGTGGAGGAACCAGCGGCCGGCGTGACCAGAAGGGGACGTTGAGGCTGGGGGGGGGGGGGGGGTGCAGACTTGACGTCCATTAACGGTAGAGAGCCCCGGGGCCCTCCCTCCCTCCCCGCCCGGCCTCGATGATGAATCACTTCTTTAATTAGCCTTTTATAGCTACACCATGTGCTAATCCCCGCCGTCCGTCTCCCACGGCGACTCGCTCGCGCCGTCGCTGGGCTTGTGCTCGGGAGCGCCGTTGCTTGGCAACGCAGTCGAAGTACAGGCGGCGACTGAAGACACACAACACAGAGAATGAATGCGCTTGTATTTTTTTTTCCGAAGAAGAAGAAGCTGGTGTGAGTTCATTCAGTGTCTGTTAGGTTGACATGGTTTGGTTCGGTTCAATTCGTTGAGTCCAGTCTGTTTCACGTCCGTTAGGTTGACATGGTTTGGTTCGGTTCAGTTCGTTGAGTCCGGTCTGTTTCACGTCCGTTAGGTTGACATGGTTTGGTTCGGTTCAGTTCGTTGAGTCCGGTCTGTTTCACGTCCGTTAGGTTGACATGGTTTGGTTCGGTTCAGTTTGTTGAGTCCGGTCTGTTTCACGTCCGTTAGGTTGACATGGTTTGGTTCGGTTCAGTTCGTTGAGTCCAGTCTGTTTCACGTCCGTTAGGTTGACATGGTTTGGTTCGGTTCAGTTCGTTGAGTCCAGTCTGTTTCATGTCCGTTAGGTTGACATGGTTTGGTTCGGTTCAGTTCGTTGAGTCCAGTCTGTTTCACGTCCGTTAGGTTGACATGGTTTGGTTCGGTTCAGTTCGTTGAGTCCGGTCTGTTTCACGTCCGTTAGGTTGACATGGTTTGGTTCGGTTCAGTTCGTTGAGTCCAGTCTGTTTCACGTCCGTTAGGTTGACATGGTTTGGTTCGGTTCAGTTCGTTGAGTCCAGTCTGTTTCATGTCCGTTAGGTTGACATGGTTTGGTTCGGTTCAGTTCGTTGAGTCCAGTCTGTTTCACGTCTGTTAGGTTGACATGGTTTGGTTCGGTTCAGTTCGTTGAGTCCAGTCTGTTTCACGTCTGTTAGGTTGGGGACGACGTTCGTGGGTCAAATTTTTGTCAACTCTTAATTAGATCAGGGACAGTATAATGACATCACATTACCCACACCGCTCTAGAGATCAAGCACTTCTTTTGGAAACAAGGTTAGGCTCCCCCCCTCCTCATCCATCACGCCTTAACTAACCAATTTACAGGTTGATCATCTCGCATGAGCCGTTATTACCTTGTCATAAATGGTTACCTTTTAAGAAGAAAAAAACACGAATTAAAGCGCTGACAAGCCTTTTTCATCGTGTTAGCTTTGAGCTTCCACTGTGTCAGCCAGCTTCTGTCCGAGATGAAGCGGGCTCCAAATAATTGTGTTTAGCAGCCAGCGTGTGCAAACGAGCGCCGTTATAATCGCTGCGGGATAATCCCTGGTAATTAAGACACGCAGTACGTCTCAGGCCTAACGAACCGGGTGACATTTAACACCAGGAAGCTTTTGAACCACTTGAAAGAGCAATCTTTTCCAACTCTTAAGCCCTCCTGATTTTTTTGTTGTTGAAATGTTTATCATTTTGTGTTTGTTGATAAGTGCTTTGTTTGGTTTATGTTTTTAAAAACACGTTCACAGACAAAAACACACTCTCTCTCTTTTATTTTCCATGTCATGTTATGCAGCTGGACTCTATTGGCCGTGGTCGCTAAAGTCCCGTCGTCTGTTCTCCGGTCAGTCATTTTCACTGCGTGTCCCGTCGTCTGTTCTCCGGTCAGTCATTTTCACTGCGTGTCCCGTCGTCTGTTCTCCGGTCAGTCATTTTCACTGCGTGTTCTATTCCCCGGTCAGTCATTTTCACTGCGTGTCTCGTCGTCTGTTCTCCGGTCAGTCATTTTCACTGCGTGTCCCGTCGTCTGTTCTCCGGTCAGTCATTTTCACTGCATGTCCCGTCGTCTGTTCTCCGGTCAGTCATTTTCACTGCGTGTCCCGTCGTCTGTTCTCCGGTCAGTCATTTTCACTGCGTGTCCCGTCGTCTGTTCTCCGGTCAGTCATTTTCACTGCGTGTCCCGTCGTCTGTTCTCCGGTCAGTCATTTTCACTGCGTGTCCCGTCGTCTGTTCTCCGGTCAGTCATTTTCACTGCGTGTCTCGTCTGTCACTCAGCGTATACTGTGGATACTTGTCACAACGTAATTGTTTAATGACTATAGTTCCTTAATAAATCTACCTAAATAATAAACCAAAGTATTTATGTTCAAACCCTATTCATCCTCAATCATTGCCGGCCCCCCTAGCTCGTTAACAACGTGTTTCAGAATATAAATGAGATATATAAACGTCTCGTGTAAAATTTACAAGTGCCCGCCATAGGGCCACAAGCTTTGCAACCTCCTCCTCTGTGATGGAGGCGGCCTTTGAAACACATGGGGATTGTCCCGGCATCAGTGTGGGAAAGTGAATTAGGGAGCCCTGACTCTAAAGCTGCCTGATAGGAGCGCTCAAAGAGCAGTGATTTGTCACCACCGCGTGTGTCACAGCCTCCGGACAGGGAGAGGCGAGAGGGATCAGAAAGCCGAATGCGTGTGTGTGTGTGTGTGTGTGTGTGTGTGTTTATGTGCGTCTGTGTGTGTGTGTGCGTGTGCGTGCATCCGTGTGTTTGTGTGTGTGTGTGTGTGTGTGTGCGTGCGTGCGTGCGTGCGTGTGTGTGCGTGTGTGTGTGTGTGTGTGTGTGTGTGTGTGCGTGTTTATGTGTGTGTGTGTGTGTGTGTGTGTGTGTGTGTGTGTGTGTGTGCGGGTGCGTGCGTGCGTGCGTGTGTATGTAGACAGGGGGAGTGAGGCTCATCACTCAGTGTTTACCCACAGTAAATTGAGTTGAAATAATAGGCCTTTTCTCTGCCACGTCCGAGGTGCAGACAAAGACCCAGGCAGGCTGCGGGGCCTACCCCAGGGCACAGCCTGCCAGGGACCAGAGCAGGGGCCGGGGCCACATCAAATGAAAGCCAGGACCCCGGGGCCATCGGGGGTAGAGGAGAGAAATCACCGGGGGGGGGGGTAGAAGGAGGGGGGTGGAGGGAGACAACAGTCGTGAAACAGACACCCCTCTGTCAGCCACCTGGGTAGGGAGGAGAGAAGCAGGGTGTGTGTGTGTGTGTGTGTGTGTGTGTGTGTGTGCGGGGGCGTGTGTGTGTGTGTTTGTGGGGTTAGCGGGTGGTGGGGTGACGGCCTCAGGGCCTTGTCATTAGAAGTTACTAGTGAGCAGGGAGGGAGGCTGCGTGGAGGCCCTGGAGGTGAAGCGAGCTCCAGGTCGTGGAGGGCCACTCGGGGGCCACAACCTCTTCATCTTCCCCAAGGAATGGGCTTGGCTGGTGGGACGTGTTGGACCTGTTAACCCCCCCCCCCCCCCTCTCTCTCTCTCTCTCTCCCTTTCTCTTCTCTTCACCCGCTTCTTCTTATAATAACCTCAGGCTATGTGATTCTACTCCCTGAGACGAACCTGCTCTTCCTTAGAGTTTATGCACTCTCTGTGTGTTCCGTTTGGAGGGCTGTTTATTTGTGTGTGTGTGTGTGTGTGTGTGTGTGTGTGTGTGTGTGTGTGTGTGTGTGTGTGTGTGTGTGTCTGTGTGTGTGTGTCTGTGTGGAGTGTGTGTCTGTGTGTGTGTGTGTGTGTGTGTGTGTGTGTGTGTGTGTGTGTGTGTGTGTCTGTGTGTGTGTGTGTGTGTGTGTGTGTGTGTGTGTGTGTGTGTGTGTGTGTGTGTGTGTGTGTGTGTGTGTGTGTGTGTGTGTGTGTGTGTGTGTGTGTGTGTGTATGTGTGTCTTCACATGAACGTGGCTTTCTCTTCTTCCTAATTATCCAGTTGTGTGTTCTTTCGTCTCGGTCTCCATCCTCTTAAACTCTACCCTTCATTTATCACTCGGTGGAGAGAAAAGTGCTGTCCTAGCGCTCTGGAGGCAGCTGCTTTCCTCAGGGTACAGAGGACGCAGAGAGAGAGAGAGAGAGAGAGAGAGAGAGAGAGAGAGAGAGAGAGAGAGAGAGAGAGAGAGAGAGAGAGAGAGAGAGAGAGAGAGAGAGAGAGAGAGAGAGAGAGAGAGAGAGAGAGAGAGAGAGAGAGAGAGAGAGAGAGAGAGAGAGAGAGAGAGAGAGAGAGAGAGAGAGAGCCCCGCTCCCCACCAGCCACAACACAATGAGCCAGCAGCCCGACCCAAACCGAGTGTAAAATTAGCCCCTGAATGGGGAGCCTTTCTCTGTCTCGACCGGGGCGGACAGCGAGAAGGGAGACATCAAGCCTGTCTGTAGGACGACAAAAACAAAAGGAAAGGAAAATCAAAGATCCACATCGGCCGGGTCATTTGTTGCACCAATGAATAGATGGACCTCCATTAAGCAGCCAGGCAGCCACACAGCCACACGCAGCTGGTGGGAGACGATTCGTTCCGCGGCGTTTTTCAGAAAAGAGGCTGTCAGTCAGACGTATAGCAGGTTTGGGAAACGGTAGATGAAGCGGAGCTCGCAGTTGTTTGCAATTAATATCCTGGACTTTAACGGGTGAATTTAAGATGTTATCCACTGTGAGAGTATCCAGTCAAAATATAAACACAGTATTTGACGTAATAGTCTTCTCTCTCCCCCTATTACTGACAATATCTTATATTTCTGAATTGAGAATAACGGTAAAATGCCATCAAATATACATGTAAAATGTGGAATCCTTTATGCTTGGGTGGTTCATGAAATCCTGTCACCGATCTGAGCTATGAATCTCTCTCCTCTCTCTGCAGTGAGGTCAGTGAGGGCAAATAGGGAATGAAAGATGAAGGGCTACGAGGAGAGTGAGACGGTCTGAGGGTTGGCTTCCAAGGGAAGCGTGCCGTGCTGTGCCATTCTGTTCTGTTCTCTGTTTAAATGGCTCTGTGTCGAGGAAAAGGGAGTTTTGTCAAACCTGTTCTCCTCCAGGTGGAGAGATCTGTATGAGTGCGCGCACACACACACACACACACACACACACACACACACACACACACACGCACATTCTGTATATACACACAAGTGTGTGAGTGTTTGTCAGTGTCTATTTAGTATGCCAGAGTGTGTGAGAAAGTGGGCACCACTCATATTTTGTTTTGCCAGATCTCCTGCGGCTAAAAACATGCTTAAATTCTTCAAGATGTGAACAGAACAGCCTTGTGGCAACATAAGATGATGACATGGAGAGAGAAAGAGAGTGAGAAAAAAATCCCTTTCAAGATAAAAAAAAACACAGCCTACCTCTAGTACAGACACAATGCAAGTTTCAGCAAGCATGCAAGGTACTACAATTCATTTATTGTTTTGGTTGATACTGCTCTCCTCATTGTGCTGGAAAGTTGTCGACATTATTCATACTAATGTGCATATAAAAAAAAAAAACAGCTGACTTGCAAAAGCTTGTCTTTCCGAAATTTTACACTATGATAATGTGCATTGGTTGCACATATAAATTATGTATTCATGTCTCTGGTGTGTAGTTCTTGAACCAGATCTGCAAACGTTATGTTCATTGGCTGTCCCTTGCCATTTTTCCTTTTAGCCTAATAAGTTATTTCTTCTGAAAGTAAACTAGATGGTAACTAACATTTGTCGGACCTTTTAAAAGTATTAAAGTAAAAGTAAGGAGTACAATCTCTATTGGTGACCAGACCAAAATTAAAAAAATATGCCAACCGTTTACTTCAATAACATACTATCCAAAGGGCGGGAAGGCTGCAGGGATCCAAGGGAAATAAGAAAATGCAAAAATGTTTTGGATCAATCAATATGACTTTGGCAGTAAACTCAAGACACAGGTATTTTGAAGCAGTTTGTGTTTAGCAAGAAACTGTTGTCCCCGTCTTTTGAACGGAGGAGTTCTAAAAGAACGGTAGCGGTTGGTTTGTGTTGGATGAGCGGAGACACTGCCTGAGAAGTCGACTATGGCTCAGCTGCCTCTCTTGATTCCTAGTTTTTTCTTCTCCTCTGGCATTCCTGAGGAATCCTGAGCCATCCCTAGTTCCGATCTTATCCTGACGACTCGGGCTTCTCTTTAGGAGCTTGCCAGGTCCCTGTCACCAGCAGAGAGTATTATATGAGCAACTATTCTTAGCCCTTAATCAAGTGGAGTGCTCTGAAGTCCATGTATTCCTTTTGGTGCACTTACTGTGAAAATGTAGTTTTTAATAGTTTTTATGCACTATTTTTTTTTCTCCTTAAATGATTAAAGGTTAGGTAAATAAAAACGTTTGCCGTCTTTATCGAATAAGCTTGTAATTCTTTCTGGTGAACCCTGTCGGGAGGAAATCTTTTTTCTTTTCTTTTTTTTTTCAGTAAAACAGCAAGTTTTAGTATTTTCTTATCCCACACCTCCCCATGCACAGGCCACATTCCACAGCTGCACCCCTCTCCACCTAGGCTACCCAACTGGCCCTGTGGTTTCCACGGCTACGACCATACATCCATGCCAACCCCTGTGCACTCAGAGAGACATATTTGTTTGGCTAGTGTAACTACGCCACACAAAACATCTTTTTAGCATAACACCTGCTAATCTGAGGATTAAGCTCTTTGAAGGGGCCCCTTGATCAGAAATTTAAATATATTATTTGAATGCTAATCTCAGTGTTAATCCCTGGCTTTTGAGCCCTGAAACATCCTGTCTTTGAATGAGACTTTGTTTGTTTTTAATTTAGCTCCCATTCGCTCTTGTTCATTCACTCTCATTTGCTACCTATTCATCGTGGCTATAATCTGCGACCTAGCCTTAAAAAGAAGGTGGCCTTTTCGAGGGAGACCTGTGATTGTGATATCCCTCGAGGTCTTCCTGTTGTCTGTTCTGAAGAGAATGTCATTTTTATGGAGGTCCTCCGTGAACTTTTCTCCACTAAATGTTATAGGAATCTTCCAGACAACTCCCCTAGGCTTAACACCCGGCTCCCTGCCTTGAGACGACGTGTTTTAAACACACGTCTACCATGCAGAATTACACAAGAGTGGGAAAAAAAGACACAGTCCAAACACAGGGAGCATTTTACAAAAGGAATTTGAGGGTGGGAGCCTCCACAGGTTAGATGGGTTAGGTTGCTCTGGTTTTCGTTTTCTAGCCAGAATGAGGCTTGTAATGAGAGGCTTGTTCCTGTCTATTTGTTCTATTTCTATATTGCCGGAGCAGGCTTCTGTTCCCGGCACACGCACGCGTTCATCCCAACCATATGTAATGTTTAAGCTGATGCAAATGCAGCCTGGAGACAGCGATGCACTTTTTTCTGTACGCTTTCCGACAGTATTAAGCTGTCTATGGCAGCACTTGCATATAACCAGAAAAACGCGTATTTTGACAGTGCGATAGTTGCTTCACAATACATTATTTGAGCTTTCCCAGTGAATTAAGTAAAAAAAAAAAAAGGGATATTTTCCCCAGTTGTGATAGATCTCCATTCCATGAGTTAGAGCCATAGCTCTGTGTTTAGATTGTTTAAATGAGAGGTAACCTATAAAGCAGGAGCACAAACACACAGAAGCCTGGCTTTCATGAATGTCTTCAATGGTCTGGATTCCTCCCGTCCAAACTCATTTTAGGCTTAGATTGAATAAACAGACCCTCTCGTAGAACTAGCAATAGCTTCTCAATGATCATTAGATCATTTCTGCCCATCATTAAAAACCCTGGATAAACACTCCTCTCCGCACAATGCTCTGAAGATTGGAGGAAGAGGAGGAAGGGGGGGGGGGGGGGGGCACATGGATCCTGTCCATATTGTCTCCCTTCACTTGTCTATCCCTCTCCACCAAATAATCCAGCGTCTTTTCAGGCTCGGTAAACTCGTCAAGATGGACATGGCTAGCTTTTGGGGGGGGGGGGTCGCTTCTTAGACCCCATTGGCCTCCGCGAGAAGCTGTGGAATTTTTCATTAGCGAACAGCTGGGTCACAAGTGGCTCCAAAGCCGCCTTAATATTGTGTGGGCCCACAGATTAGGAGGAGGCGAGGAGGGGGCCCGAAGCGTGAGGTTCTTCAGCGGAGCCCGTCTTTGCATATTTGCAGACCTCTGCTTTAAAACACCTCATAGCCCTGTTGGTTCTTCTCCTTAGCCCTCCGGGGTCAATAGTAATTATATAAGGCCCTCCACTCCCAATGTTGCTTTTCAACCAGTACAAACATTGGAAAGCTGACTCGCCGTTTTTTTTTTTTTTTTTGGAGGCAATGCAACTGAAGTTTTTTAAATGCTCCATTATACATATGTATGATTATCCAAACCTCCACGGTTCTATTTAAGGTGACTTGGATCTAGGTGTTTGGTGATTCATTTTTATTTCTCTGTGTGTGTGTGTGTGTGTGTGTGTGTGTGTGTGTGTGTGTGTGTGTGTGTACCCTTCTGTTTCTCTGCCTCTTTGAAGCTGATGTCATCTAACGAGCACAACGAGCTCTCGTTAAGTCCGAGCTGACTGGACCTGCTTCAGCTCTCCTTGTCAATCAAGCCTACTGTATCTGTTGGCAGTTACAGCATGTGATAGCCATTAGTTCCATTGTGGCCATTCCCAGCTTTCTCTCTCTTTTTTCTCCTCCATCTCTCTCTCTCTCTCTCTCTCTCTCTCTCTCTCTCCTGGATGCAGCACACATACAGAATGGTTTGATGAGAGGGTCGAGGCTCTTAATGGGAGGGTCTGCTTCACCTCACCCAGATTGGCTTGGAAGGCACTAGACAGTAATAAAGAGAGAGAGAGAGAGAGAGAGAGCGAGAGAAGAGAGAGAAGAGAGAGAGAGAGAGCAAGAGAAACGGGGAGGCCTAACTACAGAGTTATTAAAAATATAAAACGGGTGCGGGGGGGGAATTTACAGTGGCCTTAAAGGAGAGGCATCCCAGAAGCCTCTGCTCTGTTGCTCGGCAGCGCGCGGGGCAGGTGTCGTAAAGATGTCCCGTCTCCAGCTGAGCCCCGCTGGACTCCTCGGTGACCGTGACGACGGAGCTGAGAGAGGTGGCGGGCAGAGCTACAGTAGAGCTACCTCTCTGTTCTACGGCCCTACTCTTTCTGCCGGTGCTGTAGTAGAGCAACTAAGAAAGAAAACAGTCTTCAAGTTCTGTTGGATGTATAATCAGGTTGTAAGAATTTAGTCAGAATTAGTCACACAAGCAGTGGCAAAGGAAAGATAGCTCGTTGGTCAGCGGAGCCTCCCATGCCAACCTCTACCTATATAGCGTGGCGAGAGTGGAGTCCACAGACCTTTACAGAATACTTCTACCCGGGAAACAGCATGTCGTGAGCTTAGAGTTATAAGGTTCCATCTCCGTTTAGGCTACTAATGAGATATTGAGGATCAAAGTTGTTACATCTAAGCTGGCAGAATGGGCATGTCGTTTTTATTTTATGATTTACTGACCCCCCAAAAATAAAAAAAATAAAATAACACCACACAGGCATTAAGAAACACCCACATGTTCAAAATATGCAAAAAAACTCAATTTCGACAAAAATGCAGATGGAAGCTTATAACTCTAAGCCCACAATGACCCTGGTTTCGTATAAACAGGTGATAGTGCTGAAAGACACGGGAGAAACCGTCATATTTTCAGCTCTTATCAACCAACCAAACACGCTGACGTACCAGCGTTCTTAGATTATTATTAAGATGATTGTCACCCAATCAATAAACAATAACTATGCAAATCATGATATAGAAATATGATTATTTCAACACCCCCCCCCCCCCCCCCTTCCTTTCTGCCTCACTGGCTGTAAAAGAATGCTTGTACGTAGTGTTGGAAAATGGGAACTTTGTCTAAGCAAATGTGTCTGGCCAAAACAAAAATCGATGCAAACAAATGCAAATTCAGGGAAAGAGAAACCCCCTAAAGTTTAGATATATTTCATGAATTGTTGCCTTCGGTTATTGACACTGCAGGAAATTGTTGCTGGAAAAAAAATATGTGAATTGAATGAGAAAGGAACACAGTGGGGATTCTGATGCAGCCTAAAGATACATACAACTGAAATGATTCTGTATGAATACATTCCTAAAGATACTTGGTTATCACTGATGCTACCGAAACTACGAAGAGGTCAAGAGGGTTTTTTAATTCACCTAGCACTTCTAAAGCCTTACATCTTCAACCCCTCTTTAACTTTCCCGTGGCGTTTTGTGGAGTTCATCTTAAAAGAAGCCCATTCGGGAGATTAAAACGGGGACGTTATGTTCAACAGACAAGAGGTAGCAGCAGCTGACCAAACAGCGGGCTTACTAGCATGTGTACCTGTCTGCTTACCACTGTGACGAGTCCAATGTGTACTTATCCTCTATGTGTACTCATCATGTATGTGTACTAC
>JAPMUY010005466.1:100000-157500 GCA_026901105.3 Galaxias olidus
GTGGTTGCCATAGCGGAGGCGTCATGCGTGGTTATTCCCTCTGAGCCCTGCTGAGAATAGGGGACCTGGGTGGGGCGGTAGAGGGGGGAGGGGGGGTGGGGGGTGGGGGGGCAACAACAGGCGAGGAGTACGGATTAGGCGACGAAGGACAAAGCCGGACAGGAAGATTCCAGAAGGGACGAATAGGAATTACAGCAGCAAAAATAATGCAAAGTGACAGAGGGGGGAAATCGAAAAGTAATGGCTTACAAGATTAGAAGAGTAGGTGACGGAAAAGAAACAGAAGAGGAAGATGAAGAAAAAAGAGAGAGAGAGAGGGCAGAAAGAAAAGAGATGGGGAGTTGTTGAATGTTTTCATCTGGATGAGGAGGTTTGAGAGGGGTCGGGTTGTGAATATGGAGGTCTGGAAACATCTAAAGAGTGTTAACAAGTCATTTCCTCCTTCCTTGTTCCCTTCTTTCTTTCTTTCGTTCACAGACTTAAGTCGCCAAGCATTGTCTAAACTTTAGACTCGTGAACGTTGGGGCTGTCAGTGACAGAATCATCTGCCCTCATGCTCAGCTAAACCTGCGCGCCAGCGTCTAATCCTGATCCCAACATTTTTTTTTTTTTTTTTTTTTTTTACAAACTTTCCGGAAATATCATGCCAACGAATGTTCAACTGATGGCCGTTTGACTATTTCCAGCTCGTCTTTGTCTACAGAGAAAGAGTAACTACAGACAGTAGATTTGTTTCTGTCTATGTTATGTTACTCAAACTAATCTTGGTTGGCAGGTCACTTAAACAAGAACTCGGCTTTTTGCTTGCAAAACATGCCAATTGTTCCTTTTCAAGGGATTATCATTATCCGGGAGGTTTTTCCATCATTGAATAAATAATCTTCTTAACTTATTGTAATAAATGAGAGATTAAAGGATTTCGCCCGAAGACGTATTGTGCCAATTTTGACATCTCTGTTGTCGAATAGCTGGAAGAGCTGGAGAAAAAAAGCAGAGCTGAGATTATACAAGCTGTTGTTGACTGTTGTCTCTGTGACATATGCCTTCAATTAAATCACAGGATAGGCCTCTCATACATGCTCTAAGGATGGATGTGAGATTCAACATAGCCCTTCGAATTGTACCACCACCAGCACGATAAAATCGGTCTCGACCCTGCAACAAACAAAGCAAAGATCCCATCATATTGTAAGACCACAGGAGTATTCATACCATATTGTGTGTGATATCAACCCCGCATACAGCTGCAACATTTAACCTTGTGCCAGCGCTGTACACACTCCCTATCACAGCTCAATCACCGCCTACAATAATAATATTACCATAACAAAAAGAAAACAGCCTTTCTTTTCTTTCCAGCTCATATTTACTCATATATTCATTGCTATCGCTCATCCTTGTCCCGGTACCAGCAGATGATGTCAATCGCCGCCCCTCTCTTCCCCTGTGCCTCTCTCTCTCCTCTCTCTCTCTCTGTCTCTCTCTCTCTCTCTCTCTCTGGCCTCTCACAATGAAATAGATGTCGGCCACAAACAGATAGGAGGCTGCCAGCTGCCTGCCAGACTGGGCCAAACAAAGAGCCATTCTAATAAATCCAGCTTTACGGCTGGACAACATCAAGAACCACGCTCTTTAACATCGTGCTCCGTTTCATGTGGCTCTCCTCCGCACACACACACACACACACACACACACACACACACACAAACAGACTTGGGGATGAATTAAACGTCTCCACAGGTCGACCAATAAAAAAATTAAACTTTTTTTTTTTAAACTACAACGCGAACGTCTTCCTGAAAGGATATAAAAGGAAGATGGAGGTGTCGTCTGATAGGGGGGAGCAGGGGGACGTAGTCTTCACTGTTGTGTGACTTGTGAAACGTGATATGGATCAGCGTCAGTGTCAGGCAGCTCCCGCACCAGGAGATGAAATGTCATTGGTAGTGCGTTGAACTGCCCGAGTGGCACAATATATTAATGTTAATGCGACCGTAGAGAATAATACAGAGTTTTACCATAAGATCGAATTGTCTTGTGATTATGGTGCAGTCATACGATGACGGACAGCTGTGTGTGTCCGAGAGGCAGTTTGATTAACCTTAGGGGACCTCCATGGGGTTTTGTGGGGTTAGCTGCTTATGACTAGAGAGATAAGGTCAATGCTATTCCTCATTTAGTGTTTGTTCAAAGGTCATTATATGACAATGTCTTCAGGACCCTCTCATTGAAGCCCTATGCTAGAAGGAAGTAATAAGACTAGATTAGGCATTAATTAACCTGCCTGCTCATACATTTTCAAATTGACATGCATTTGTTTTATTTTTATTTGTGTCATGTTTAATACATGGATTGTGAGACAACATGTATTTTAAGTTGGATGTCACCTGAAGATAAACCACCTAGGGATCATGAGAGCATGCCCGCAACGCTTCCCTGTTTTTAATAGCGAATCCAGCGTGTTTGGGGTCAGAGGTGGCCTAGCGGGCAGAACTGCTACCTGGTGACCCAAAGATCATGAGTTTGAGCTCACCTGGGAACACCACCACTAGTGTATCCTTGAGCAAGGCACTTAACCCTATGTTGCTCCAGAGGGGACTGCCCCTGAAATGTCATTGTTAATTGCTTTGGATTAAAGCGTCTGCTAAATCGCCGTAATGTAATGTTATGTAATGTAATGTAATATAATGTTATGTAATGTAATCTAATGTAATTAATCTAATGTAATGTTATGTAATGTAATGTTATGTAATGTAATGTTATGCAATGTAATGTATTTGACTAAAACCCGACACCCCTTTTGTCCCCCTGTCCTCCACAGACTGTTTGCCACCAAGTGCAGCGGCTGCCTGGAGAAGATCGCCCCCACGGAGTTTGTGATGCGAGCCCTGGAGTGCGTGTACCACCTCAATTGTTTCAGCTGCTGCGTGTGCGACCGTCAGCTGAGGAAGGGCGACGAGTTTGTCCTGAAGGAGGGCCAGCTGCTCTGCAAGGTGGACTACGAGAGGGAGAAAGAGCTGCTCTGCTCAGTCAGCCCAGGAGACTCCGACTCAGGTGACCGGGGAAATGATTCAGAAAAAAACATTTACATTGACAGGTTTGATTCTTGAAGACGTGTTTGCCTCCAAGTAAGGAAGGTATAATCTTGGCTCATAATACTTCTCTACAATACTAGAGATTTTTTTAGGGGGGGGGGGGGGGGATTCTTGTTAAGATGAAAAACACAAACAAAATGTAAATGAACCTCACAGTCTTCTGATTCAGTATGAGGATTTTTGTCTTTAACCAAACTTTATCTCTCCACCCCACAAAAAAATCCTGGTAGCTTTCCTTTGTGTGTCTGAAAATCTGAAGCTGGTGGACAAATGTTTGTCTGTTTTAGTGTGAGTAGACGTTTGGCAGAAGGGCGGCATGCACTCTCATATACAGTAGGAAGTGAGAACAGGACCAAGCAAAGCCGCCTGGCATTAACGGCTGCAGAGGCTTAGGCGTGGGCGGGCCGTTCTGCTGGGGAGAATTAGATCAGTGTATCATGGCAAGTGACAGAGGGATTTGAGACCCTTTTCCCTTCCAAAGCTGCGTTGCGTCGCCACTCTTATCAAGGACTGGCCGACCACAAACAGCCACACACACTCACTCACACACACACACACACACACACACACACACACACACACACACACACACACACCACATGTGCATGTACACACATATACACACACACACACACACACACACACACACAACTGCACACACACACACAACTGCACTCACACACACGCACACGAACGCAGACAGTGACACACACACAGAGGCAACCTGCCAGGCCTCAGTGTACAGCCCCCATCTGGCTCACATTTAAACACACACAAAGGCAGGGAATTTGTCAAATACATCTGTGCCTCTGTCAACTTTTGTCAACTTATGGGAATATTTGTTTTACTCGCCTCACATCGTCCCAGTGTATCGTGCAGGCCTCTTTTTTTGGTGCACGCGTCTGAAATTCAAAAGACGTAGGAAAAAACGTGAACAGAGGTTAACCTCGGCACTGGGCTGCTTGATGAAGGAAAGGGTTTGGGCAGTGAAGTGAGGAGAGCGAGGAGATCCACACAGCAGCAAATGGAGGAATTGAAGACACTTCGCTCCCAAGCACCATGTCATCTCCCGCCGCTCAACAAGCACCATGTCATCTCCCGCCGCTCAACAGATTTCCCTCTGGCTCCATTGACAGATGCTGGGTCTGATTTGAAAACACCCATTTTCACGAACCACTCGATCGTGACAGTTCTACAAACCTGCACTGTTTTGAGGAAACTAAGTTAAATGCCGGACGATGGCGACAAAGGAGTTACGGGTTTATTGTGTAAACCGGCAGACAATTACCTGATGGTGATTATGTCGGCAAATTAAAAAAAGATTAGCGGGTGAGTCCATTCAGTCATTTGGCTTCAATGGCAAATTATCTCAGCCAAACATAATGTTATCACCCCCAACAGTAATATAGTCCTTCTAACGATAACAGCAAAAGCGTTTATTTATTTTTTTTTACGACGTACTAAGACTTCACCGTATTTTCTTTTGTCCATTACAATCAGAAATACATCATTTTTCACGTCTCCGCCAAAACAATATCTTGAGTTAATTTCCCATATGTGTCCCATGCACATCTTTTCATGTTGCGGTGGATCCGTTACACGTGGGATTCTTATCAAAGATTTATTTGGTGTAAATCAGCCGGAGCTGAGGGCAATGAATTATAAATGACACTGTGTGTCCAGTCCGGTGACAAATGGGCATATTTCTCTGGGCTCTGCCATTAAGAGCCATGGCTCACCGTACGTTTTGTCCCGCGTGCGGACCATGTTTTTGTAATAAATTGATAGCAAAGTATTGAAACCACATGTGTCTCCTTTCATTAGGCGCTTGTGGTGTCTGAATGTTCCTGGAATGGAAAAGGAAGATGTCTATTTATCAGTGTAGCGTCAGGGCCGTGGTCAGTTCAGGCACGGGCTGATGCTGGGGAAATACGACTCTACTATGTGTGTGCTGTGGTGTTCTGTCACTATATCAAAAACCACTCACATTATATTGAAGCCTATATGGGATGAACAGGGGGGGGGGGGTATATATGTATCTTAACGCACACTGTGGGCTATCTTCGGTTGACTCAAACTTTGTTTTGCGATGCAAACTCTTCAGAGAAAAGCGAGGACGAGGACCTGGACATCAAGCCGGAGAAGTGTCCGGGCGGCCAGGTCAAAGGGGAAGATGGGAAGGACCCCCGAAGGCCGAAGAGGCCACGCACCATCTTGACCACACAGCAGAGGAGAGCCTTCAAGGCCTCGTTTGAGGTGTCTTCCAAACCCTGCCGAAAGGTCAGCATCTGAGCACCCTGATGTCACACACACACACACACACACACATGATCTCACACACACACACACACACACACACACACACACATGATCACATACACACACATTATCTCACACACACACACACACACACACACACACACACACACACACACACACACACACACACACACACACACACACACACACATTATCACACACATACACACACATTATCACACACACACACACACACACACACACTGACACACACACTCATAGACACTCTCACACACTGATATGTTTTTACTGTGGGAAGCAGTTGTCAAAGAAATGTGTACACATCAAATTAGCAGCTGGCATACTGTCAATATGACAGGGTAAATCGAACCCAAAGTTAAGTCTCGGTTAGACAAGCAAACAAACACACGAACACTAACAGAGTGTGAGACAGCAGACATTTTCTTTGTCATTTATATGTCCACACAGATAGCTTACAGACAGTAAGGCACACCACTGATGACATGCCCAGGAGCAGCGTCGGTCAGTCCTAACAGACGTGGAGAATTGAACATGTGTCACAAGGCCTACGGTAGTTTTACAAATCAAATCCTCAAATTCGGTAAAAAGCCAAGCAGAAAAGTCGCTCGACCTCCGAGCTGTGCTTTGAAGTGGCATGCGGCCATTCTGGTGTGTGTTAACTTGGGGAGGGCTGAGTCATAATGCAGTCCTCGTGCTCCCGAACGGCGTTGGGAAAAAGAGTTAAGTTTCCACACGGAGAGGAGCAGGCCTCTAAAACCAGGCCCAGCACCCGCTCCGAACCCTTTGAAGAGGCAGGAACTAAGAGAAAAATAAAAGAAAACGTATAAAAGACCTCCAGATTAATTCAATATTTATTTTCAATCAAAGCAAAAAATAAATAAAAAATAAATAAAATGGCAAAGTGCCCAGTTGGACGTTGGCCCAGCGGCATTAAAAATCCAAACCTGAAACCGTTTCAGTCTGTGGTGGAAGTGTGTGGCGTGGTTTTTTTGTTCTCGTGCTGATGGCGGGAGTCTTTTTCTTCTTCTTTGGTGGTGCCAGGTGAGAGAGACCCTGGCGGCCGAGACGGGACTGAGTGTCCGAGTGGTGCAGGTCTGGTTCCAGAATCAAAGAGCCAAGGTAGGAACCTGGAGACATGACATGTCATTCATCAAACTTGTAATATTGATATACTATATTATGATGGGATATACAGTACTGTGCATACGTTACAGGCAGGGGATGCTGTTTTGAGGGCGAAGGGTGGTCACACCAAATGTTGATTTGATTGAGATTTGCTTTTCCCTCACTTTGTATTTTATGAATTGATTAAAAAAATGTTTTTTTTTTAAAATTAACATTTAGATTTTTAGATTTTTTTTGTTCTAACTTTGAAGACTTCACACCTGCCTAAAACCTTTGCACAGTTCTGCATATGAATATGTTGTCAATCCTATGGGTTCACTAGACTGTATACATGACTTATAATTTATCAAGCCTATAAGGCTCCACTAGACGGCATTATATAGACCATGTGTCAATTCTATAATATGGGTCAGCTAGACATGAAAATCCTCCATCAATATATAATATTGAGATATATATGATTTTTTTTATTGATCATTTATCAATCCTATAATATGGCTTCACTAGAAGATATACATGTCATCATTTTGCAATCCTATAATATTGGTTTACGTCATTAAGTAATATTCATGAATTAATATGTCAGTAAAAATATGTATAACGTATATGATTTATATTATAACTATGAGTGTGAGGAAAGAAGCAGCTTGTGTAAGTGAGAACACATGGTGGGTGGATGACGAGAATGTTGGTTCTATTGGATTTGTTTCTACCAGTAATTATGAAATCCTAATGATTTTCAAGACACTACATTGCATCCAGCAAACAAATCATAATAGCTATCTGTGTAAATCCCCACTTCACACATATATAAAGTTAAAGTGCCAGGCTTGCAAATCTTGCCGATCTGTCCTGGTTCTCGTGTTAACAGTCCACAGCCGCCTCTCCTTTTGATATTATCTTCAAAAGCTTTTGTTAATATTTGACGATGGAGTGTAGTCAGATATGTGTTCGCGTGGTTCACACAAGGGTGAGCACCAACGAGGAGCATCCTTTTCGAATTAAACGCGACCACATGTTGGTCGGGGGAAGGGGTTGTTCTTATTATATATGTATTTATTTATTTCTGACGACCCTCGCTCCTCGTTTTCAGATGAAGAAGTTGGCACGGCGACAGCAGCAGCAGCAGGAGCAGCAGACCACTCAGAGGATTGGCCAAGGTACAGCGTGACACTTCCCCTCAGGGTTGTGAGCAGTGCTTGAACCGCCTGCTGAAAAACACAACACAACATGTATTTGAAAAAACAAACGTTACTTGTAGCTATTTGCTTCTATTTGTAAGTGATGGCAGTGATTTACATTTCAGTGTGGGATATTTTTTTTAAAAGTTCGGCAATAATAACGATCACATTCCCACTCACCAGACCACTGCTCAATGTGATTGTTACAAATCAAACAATAAGGTCGTGACAGCATTAATTGTGGGCGTCGGATCGCCATGGGAACAGGACGGTTGTGCGGTTCCTGATCATGTGTGACCTCCCTCTCTCAAATCATCCCATCGCATCCCACTGTGTGTGTGTGCGTGCACGTGTGTGCGCGTGCGTGCACGTGCGTGTGTGTGTGTGTGTGTGTGTGTGTGTGTGTGCGTGCGTGTGCGTGCGTGCGTGTGTGCGTGTGTGTGTGTGTGTGTGTGTGTGTGTGTGTGTGTGGATGAGGTGAGGTCGAGGGCCTGTGATCTCAACTCAGCCGTAGCTGGTAGCTGGGTGGGAGGTACCGTTGGTAGTGACCGCTTGGCTGGGTCCTGTAGTTTCTTTTAGGGGGACGTGATGACCTAACCTACGTGTGAGCCATTGTGTTTGTGTTGCGCTTCGATTGGTTGGAAGTCAATTGCCGTAGATGTAGTACCAGTCACGCCATTCTGCTGCAGGAAACTGGCAAATGGCATCCTACTTTATTGGTTTTATACTGAGGATGGTGAAGAATTACATTAAATGAAGTACTTAAAATAGCTACAGTAAATACAAACAACAAACCAGCACAGTGAAGGCCAGGGCCAGGGGGACAGAACCTTTCCACATGGGAATTCTTGGAGAATCTTTTTTTTTGTCCTACGCTGCAGCGACGGGAGAGGCGGTTGCCATGGTTACGGGTCTGGAAGATGTGCGCTCATCTTGTGGCATCTTCCTGGATCCGGTAGCGGAAATAGAAAGAAATCGAAATCACGAAAACGCTTTGTTTTGTTAATTTCAACAACCAGATTCTTGCCAACCGATTCAACTCTCATGTGTGACTGGCTGTCTTGCAGAAGTGATATCCAATCGGATGGAGGGGATCATGAACTCCTTTACGCCTTTGGCCCCGCCCCAGCAGCAGCAGTTGGTTGCCATGGAGCAGAACGGCTACAGTACCGACCCCTTCCAGCAGGGGCTCACCCCGCCACAGATGCCCGGAGACCACATGAACCCATATGGTAAGCACCCCCCCACACACACACACACACAAACACACACACACATACTCACACGTTTGATGCCGCGCACACACAAACAGGCGCACACGCTCAGCCCTCTCCCCTGATAAGGGACATGTGTCCTGGCCACAGAGTCCTGCTTTGAGCTCCTCTCACAGAGCAGCACCACCACCAGCAGCAGCAGCAGCAGGCCACCACTCCCACACAGGATGACACAATCATGCATGGTAGGCCGCAGGTTTATTTTAGAGTTCCTTCCCAAATCAATACAACATGGTTTCACAGGCTCCTGGTCCTGGTCCTGCCATGGCTTCCTGTGTTCTTTCTTTGCGTGTGCAGCGGGTTTGCTAAATGGACAGAATGAATAATCCAGATGATTTGCGGTCCGTTTTTGATATCAAAATAATAATGGTTTGAGGACTGACGTCTGAGGACCCCGCATGTGTGTGATAAACCCAATAGCAGCGGTACAAAATATGTTTTTGGTATTAGTCAGTGAACGGTTCACAGAAGGATGTTGGTTTGAGAATAACAATGAACAGAGATTAGAGACTCCAGTGTTCTTCCTCAGGTTTGATTTTAGAGTTCCCTGGGGTTTGCCACCGTTTTGCTTCCGTTTCCACGGCTCAATCCCAAAATCCCCGTTCTCGTCGCGATCCCGGGAACACGAGGAATATTGGCAGGACATTAAAAAGACACCCAGAGCTCATCAGGCTGTCACTGGCTTGTGGAACACGTACCATTAAGACCCCGAGCGCAATAAAGACAGCTATTCCCTCTTCTGAAATAACAGTGGTGCAGGTTTATGAGCTGGTTAAACACTGGCTATTAGGCAGATCTTTTAGGGAAGAGCCCCCTTGTTCCTGCGTCCCCTTTCCCCAGACCTTAATGGCCCCATGGAGGGCAGCTAAAAAACCAAGTTGTGCTCTCTGATATTTAGCAACGCTGTTTGTTCACTAATGACACACAATAACCAGCCACTCAAAGCGGCAATTATAATTTCACAATACCGTCGTAGATTTTTGTTGTTGTTACTTTGTGTAGTTTATTGTTTTCTAGTGCATATATGAAAACAACGTGGAAACAATGGAAGGCACCAAACTATTTCAGTAACTATTTTACAATCACACAGGTGTACAAATGTATTTTATCCACCCATTTTGTGAAGCACTGTCCCTCATGTGGTTCTACTTTCACACCCTGACAGGAAACGACTCCATTTTCCACGACATCGACAGCGACACTTCCCTAACCAGCCTCAGTGACTGCTTCATGGCCTCCTCAGAGATGAACTCCCTGGGAAACCGCGTGGGAAACCCCATCGACCGATTGTACTCCATGCAGAACTCGTACTTTGCCTCGTGAAACAGAGCGCCGAAAACAAGGAAACCTGCGATACTGCCTCCGTGAAATGACTCTCTGAAACTGGTACGCCTAGGGTGGTGTCACCTTGCTATGTACAGGACAGAAACAAGGACTTGGACAATAGTTTCAGGATAACGGAGATTATTGACTCAACATATTAAACGTGGTTGTTTCAGACCTGTGATTCCATGGGAAGGGGGGGGGGGGGGGGGTATGGGGTTGCTGAGGGAACAAACAAACGTACATAAAAACATCATTTTTGTAATAACAATTCCCTATTGTACATGTCTGTCACAGAACATAAACTCTTTTTTTTGTGTTAACATGAAGAAATTCAGCAGATTGAGTTGAAGTCACTGATTTCTACAGTCTCTAACCAAATAACGCAGATGTCACAGTGCATGATGAAGTGTAAAAACCTTGAAGATAATAACCTTTTGAAACCCCCTTGGTTAAAGTGAGAGGAACTGTCTGACCTCCATGTTTCCTGCTAACTCTTGTGCATTTGCTCAGCGTTACATTAGAACCACGTAGGTTTAGGTAGGGTGTTCCTAGGGAATAGTGTATAGATAATGAAAACGTATGTGTGAGAGTGTACAATATATGTGTGTGTGTGTGTGTGTGTGTGTGTGTGTGTGTGTGTGTGTGTGTGTGTGTGTGTGTGTGTGTGTGTGTGTGTGTGTGTGTGTGTGTGTGTGTTAGTGTGAACGTGTTAGTGGGAGTGGAGAGTTTTTTTCTTTCTTTACTCCTGTGAGTCTGTGTGTGTTAGAGACAGAACAAATTAATGAGAAAAAGATTTAGAGGATGGACGTTTTGTCAACGACGTGTAAATATTTTCCCAGAGCAAATTGGAAATGCATGTTAAAATGGAAACCTTTCTATTTATTTAAATATAACATGCTCTTGAAGGTACAGTACTTATTAAAACTGAAAAGCTTTATTTAAAAGGGAGAACATTTTGTTGAGTAATTATTAGTGAGTAAACAAACGTCACATTTCATTTGTATGCCATTTTAGTATGAAGATAAACCTTTCCTTTCGTCAGCCAAGCTGTAAATGAGAGCTTCACTGTGCTATTTATTTCAGACAGACCAGAGACCTTGTCAGATGTGCATTTTCAAAAAGTTAATGTTGCTAAATTACCAAAGTCAATTGGTTTGATGAATAAACAATGTCTTTCTCCTGACGATAATGTTTCATGTGCTAAATCCTGAACACAGATGTTTGTATGCATGACAAAACACAAATGAACTGCATTGTGCCCATACTAAGCAGACCTTGTTAACTGTCATCCACATTGCTGAGAGTGTCTGCCACTATTCTAAACTATTAGAACTATTCTAAATTCTATAATATAATTCTAAACTATTAGAACTATTCTAAATTCTATAATATAATTCTATAATTCTATAATATAATTCTAAACTATTAGAACTTTTCTAAATTCTATAATATTATTCTAAACTAAGAACAAAATAGCAATGTCTCACTGGAGATCTGTGCCCCCTTGGAATCAGTTCCGATCAGTGCGTTGCAGTCCAGTTCGTTTTGGTTCTGGCTCAGTGAAGAAGGGCCTAACAGTGTGAACGCACTGAGCAGACAGTCAGTTGTTATCATGTGCATCTTTTCCTAGCCAGCTTTGATCAACACCCCCCCCTTCTTCCCACACAGTGCACGCTGATGATGATTACTCCAATTTACAGTCCCACCAAAGCACAGGTCCCATCCCGTTTGGATTGCTGCATGGAATGAGTCAGTGTAAACGTTATTTTATTCCTTTACTGTCGTTCAAACTGTCCTAATAAGTTAGTAATTCTTACATGCATGACTTAAGTGGTTACTGAGGTGGAATGAAGGCATTTTGGAGTGGTCACTTAGCGCATGGGCCAGGAGCTGTTGGTGGCAGGAGATGTTGGTGACATCCCTGGCAAGCAATGGTCCTTCTGCCAGAGCAAAAACAATGGCTATTTAAGAAAAAATCAGGTTCAATAAGAACGATGTGTGGAGAGTTTTTACTGCCACGATCCACTTTGATTTGTGTCCCACTACTTTGCAGTCAACTGTAGAAATGTCCATTATAACTCCATCTACGGGGTCTATTTCTATGTAGCTGAAGGCGTACCCCTAGCTAGCATTGTAACTCTCACTGCTATCTGTGAGCACATCTGACAGCCCAGGTGTTAAACATATCAACCCTTCGTCTTCAGCTGACACTCTGGAATAATGACACGTAGCATATTTACACCCCTGTCCTGATCCAGAGCAACTCTGGAATAATTACGCGTAGCATATTTACACCCCTGTCCTGATCCAGAGCCACTCTGGCATAATGATACGTAGCGTATTTACACCCCTGTCCTGATCCAGAGCCACTCTGGCATAATGATACGTAGCGTATTTACACCCCTGTCCTGATCCAGAGCCACTCTGGCATAATGATACGTAGCGTATTTACACCCCTTTCCTGATCCAGAGCCACTCTGCCATAATGATACGTAGCATATTCACACCCCTGTCCTGATCCAGAGCCGTTGCATGCCAGCCCACATTATTCCCGGTCGCAACACAAACAAGCTGTGACGGATCCATTTGGTTTTGATTTGCACAGTGTTGGGGAGAAAAAAGTGTATCAATGAATGCAGTACTATTAAATGCCATTAGAAGAAGAAGAAGAAGAAGAAGAAGAAGAAGAAGAAGAAGAAGAAGAAGAAGAAGAAGAAGAAGAAGAAGAAGAAGAAGAAGAAGAAGAAGAAGAAGAAGAAGAAGAAGAAGAAGAAGAAGAAGAAGAAGAAGAAGAAGAAGAAGAAGAAGAAGAAGAAGAAGAAGAAGAAGGAGGAGGAGGAGGAGGAGGAGGAGGAGGAGGAGGAGGAGGAGGAGGAGGAGGAGGAGGAGGAGGAGGAGGAGGAGGAGGAGGAGGAGGCGGAGGAGGTGAAAGAAGGTGTCAGGGCTTTGCTGTTTTGCCTGAATGTGTGACCTCTGTTCATATGCAAAGTGCAGGGAAATAGGTAGTCTGCTCGATTTGGATGTTCAGCTTCAGGGTGTAATGCCTTAGTTCATAAACCGTGCAGTTACACTGCTAGCTTAGTTTGACTAGAGCTGGTTTACACACAAATAAAATAGGCTTACTTACCTTTACGTGACCTTTCCACTATAGATTACTTTACAGACATCCAGCTGGTGCTGCTATCATGTAAATTGTACATGTCTCATCAATATCTCCCAATAACTAAGCTCAAATTGACTCACCACCATGCTTGTGTGTGTGTGTGTGTGTGTGTGTGTGTGTCTGTGTGTGTGTGTGTGTGTGTGGGGGGGGGGGTATCTGTGTGTATGTGGTTGAGTGTTTGTGCCTGTGTACGTAGGTGTGGTGGGTGGTGTGTGTGTGTGTGTGTGTGTGTGTGTGTGTATCTGTGTGTGTGGTGTGTGGTTGTGTGTTTGTGAGCATGGTCTGTGGTTAGCGGGAGGCCACAGGTTCAGGTGGTGGTCAAAGCGCGTGGAGGCTGGATATCAGGCAGTGAAATACAAACAGGAAGAACAAAGGCTCTCCATTTACAGTAAACACACGAGGACACTAGCCGACGTGCACTGGTGTTTGTCCTCGTCAGATAGCGTGAGTCAGAGCAGCGGGAGGTCCCCTTACCCCCATACAGGGGTGTTTTACATATCCAAATAGTCTCTGACAGGCAGAACATACTGAGCACATGTACATGGCTTGTTTGGAAAGAAAAAAAGGGGCACGAGGAATATTTGCAAATGAGGAAGTTGTTGATCTATGGACATGGATATGATTTTTGTTAAGTAATATATGTAATTAATATGTAGGCCGCTGTACATATAGGATCCTGTTTATTCATTACATTTTTTTTTATGGTGACTCTTCTGTTTTGGTGATTCTTCCATTTAATAGCAGTCCTGTGTTAGCAGGCATGATATGAGGTTTACACCAACTCACCTTCATTAGCAACACCCTGGGCTGAAGTTTCACACTTAATAATACGAGAATATTGCACTTTATTAGCACCTTTCAAAAACGAAGTTACAAATTGCTTTACAATAAGAACAGATAATAAATATGATGTTACCATATTTAAAAATAAAATGAAAAAAAATAACATAAAATCCAAAACACAACCAAGATTATTAAATCATACATGAAACGTCGTGAAAGACATATGATAACTTTTCGTTTGAAGAAGAGCTTAAAAAAAGATTTTATTTTAGATTTGGCGTGACTGTAAGCCCAGAGGGTGAAGCTTTTGGTGACTGCCTGCTTGTCAAGAAAAACAGTTGGTTCAAAGAGGACGCAGTGTCTGAGGATGTAAAAAAACATTAGTAACCTTAGACGCAAATACACCGACTCACTGATTGCACAAGTATTCACACAGATAAAAAGCACAAATTACAAATAAAAAATAATAATTCAGAGACAAGTTTACATTCACATTACTTTCATGGGGCCTGTAAACTTTTCATACCTTTTTTTAATTTCAAATGTTTAACTTTGTTTGTAAAGTTGTAGGTTTGTAATCCTTTTTTTTTTTTACATTTAAACCTATGAAATACAAAGTGTTTAGTGTAGGTTTGTTTATCAAAAATATCAAATACATTTGGAAGGTACATTAACAGTAGCATGTCCACTTAGGAGTACGTCATGAAACAAACAATTACCAGATTCCCCCCCAAAAAACATACAAACAAATACACAATCACACATGAAGTGATGCTCAATACACCACAACATGCTTTCAAAGAGCAGTTTCCATACTTAAGAAAGTGTTGTGATTGTATTTATGCAGAAGGCACATTAGGTTTGAGTTGCCTCTGTAGTTTAAACTATCAGCTCATCGTCTGGTGAGATGGAGGTGGTACTGGATTCACCGCTCAGTGCCCAGGGGCTGTAGCTATAGCCTGGGCCACAGCCCCAACCCCCACCCACAGCACTACGGGAACATGCGCATCTCCATCTGTTTTGCTTTTTCATCTTTCTGCGATATTAGCACTTATTGGTACATGGCCTCGGAATGCAGGAGCGGGGGGGGGGGGGGGCTGGACTGACGGACGGATGTTTGATGTCCGCGGACGACGGCACGGCCAGGGGCCATTGGAAGGACTCTGGAGGGACCTCAGAGGATAACACGAACCACAACCTACTGACCTCTGACCTCCATGTGAGCCAACTTTCATGCTGTCAGCCCAGCCTCCTAAAAGCACACTACACATACCCTGGTCATTTTATCCCTCCACTTGTGGGAATGTTGGTCCTCAGAGTACTGAACCACCTGGAGTAAATATGAATGTGCTGCCATTGATCTGTTTATTTTGACTACATTCATTAGTAGCATCAATGCAGCTACTTTCCTTTCAGGCATAATGAATTCCCTAGAAATGTACCTGTGTGGTGAATTTCAGACCAAACGAAAATATTTAATTTGTATTGTATTGATGGATGCATGGGGAATTGCATTACGGCGGATCAATCAAAAAGCTAGAGTTCTATTGACTACATAAGCATTATTTCTACTGTGTTCATTCCATATTAAATAAGAGTGAGGGCTATGTACTGGGGATGATGTTGGTTGAGTTGTGTTGCAGGGGTAAGGTTGTAAATGACCGGAGATGCCAAGCCTGATGGATTCTGCAGGTCTCTGACAGGCAATCCCACGTAGCATAAATTAACGTAAAAACTCAATGAAACCTGTTCCACTTGAATAATACATCAGAATTGGATAACCCACTCATTAGTTGTTTGATCGTTTTGTATTATTATTATTATTATTATTATATCAACGGAATACAATGGGCAGAGGATTCAACCGTGGGTCATTGTTTTGTGCACGTGAGGTATATTTACCCATGCTTTGTTGCTGTTATGTTTTAATAACCGGGGAAGGCTTGGTAGGAAAGCTGATACCTGTGTGTTTATCTTTATTACACAACATAGCCTCTCTTATGACAAACAGAGTGGTCGCTGACATTGACGTGACTGAGTTATCTCAACTCCAATGGGCCTACAGGTCTGTTGTATAGGAGAGCATTTATCAAAAGGGCCCAGAGAATTAAAGCTGTCACTGTGTGTTCCCTCTAGATAAACTTTACATGTGGGAGAGTAAACGCTGGATGGGAGGGTGCACACGGTCTCAAATTACCCAGACAATGTACAAACCCAGTCAAATAAAGCCGGCTGTTTAAGGTGGGTTTTATTCCGCTTCCCAGAAGAGCCGTGAATGGCCTATCAGGTTCCTTTAGAGAGCAGGTTTATATGTGATGCTGTCCACCCACCCACACACACACTCTCAGGTCCCACGCACACACTCTCAGGTCACACACACACACTCACAGGTCACACACACACGCACACACGTCTGGGGGGAACAGAAATAGCCATCTTCTTTTTCTTACGTCATACAGGACGCAGGAGTCCACGGCTTCTCTGACAGTGGTATGACTGCATGGACGAATTTCCAGGAGCGTGTACAGAAATACTTATTGTTTTGTGTTTTGTATTGTAAATTCATATTGAAATTTAACATGGTCGTACAGACATCACACTGTCAACGGTAACCAGCAGACTCAGACACCCTCACACCCTCTCTCTCTCTCTCTCTCTCTCTCTCTCTCTCTCTCTCTCTCTCTCTCTCTCTCTCTCTCTCTCTCTCTCTCTCTCTCTCTCTCACTCTCTCTCGCTCTCTCTGCTCTCTCTCTCTCTCTCTCTCTCTCTCTCTCTCTCTCTCTCTCTCTCTCTCTCTCTCTCTCTCTCTCTCTCTCTCTCTCTCTCTCTCTCTCTCTCTCTCTCTCTCTCTCTCTCTCTCTTTATTTGTCCATATCGCTCTCTCGCTCTTTCTTTTTGTTAACAGTATTTATAGTTTTTGTATTAAAAGTTTCTCTTTGCTGTTGGATCCCACACCCCCCCACACATCACAGCCTCGAGTTTCGGCACTGTGCTATTTCTCACCTGGCATGCTTTTACAGTGCGTACAAACCTAGCTCATAAATCACTGTGCTGCACCTCAGGCATATCTGTGGCCTTGACGCATTGGGCGGTAAATCTGAAAGTCAACAGCCAGCAGCAGGTATCCCCACCTGGCAGGATTCCTGCTTTCTGCACAGCTCTTGTCATGCACCGGGCAGTTTATTACATGCGTCTAACATCCGCCAATTAGCCATCTCTTTTTGAGTTGCTTGACTTGACAGATTGGCTATTACTAGATTATGAGATTTACACTTACACAACAAAACAAGGCACCTACACTGTAGGAGTTTTTAGAGCAAGCCTGTTTTCAGTTTTTTTTTTACATTTGTTTACTTCAACTAACATTTTGGGTTTTCTTTTAACATCTTTGTAGGGTTGTATATCAGCAGAGACTGACCGCAACACTGACTTTAACGATTCTGGTGTTACATGTCTAGTGAACACATACACGCACACACACACACACACACGCACGCAACCCCCTATAAGCGGCCCTAAGTGGGTTAGGCATGACCTTTCTTATGACCTCTGTTTAGAACCGATAATGCGTACTGTCACAGAGGGAGAGTGAGAGATGTTCCCTCCACCACCCTCCCACTGTGATGACCCTCGTTGTTGTATTAAGGTCACCGTGTTATTGCGAGGTCATCCCTCCCATAATAGCCCTTGATCCTAAGTATGAACCGCATGGATCAAAACGACCCCGTATCACTCCGAGCACCTTAGAAGGCGTTGAACAGTGACTCCAACGCCAAGGAAACTCCTCTGAGCCTTCTGTTGCCTCATGTGACGCGATACACTTGATGTTTCAGACACAGAGTTTTTCCAAGAGCGTAAGGATGAAGATCATAAAAAATTGATTCCCCCCCGCAACAGAAGCTGGGAGTGTTGAGACCACATTCTGCTTTTGATTGTAAACCACAACAGCGGTGTCCTACACGAGAGGTCGATGCATCCTTTGTTTCTCTCAGCCAAGGCAGCCTTTGTCTCACTCTTGGACAGCTTTATTACACCACTTGTAAGTGACTAAATAAAACCTTTAGATTAACAGCCCCTCTTAGACCAACAGCTCAAAAGGTTGGTACATCTCGTCGTATGGATTTCTGCTGTCCGTCTTCCCGAAATGTCATGGTTTAATAATTAACTGCAGGGCCATTCCGGAGAGGAATTGGGTCTCTAGGAGTTACAATGCATCCTCTCTGATTAGGTAAAATATTGACTTTTGAGATGAGACAATTGTTCATTCCAGAGTGTAACTAAGATGGATTTAGATATTATGAGGTTAGATGTGGCACTATTATGTAGAGGTAAATTAAAATCATATATAAAATATTCATGTAGCATTTTTCTTTTAATCGTGTATTTATTTATTTCACTGTACAGCATTTGAACATTTGAAATTGTCTGTACAGAGTAATACATGTCGGACAATAAAACTAAAACACACACACACACACACACACACACACACACACACACACACACACACACACACATCAAAGGTCACGACCTCCCCGAGTGACCTTTCTGAGCAAGTCATTGATTCCTCTGCAGCAGTTAGAGAGCTAAGTGGAGCCACTGGAGCACACACACACACACACACACACACACACACACACACACACACACACACACACTGTTCTGTTTCCCAGACCATAGATAGCAGCATCAAGACAACCCCTAGTGTTTTGTTTTGAGATATGTTTGATATTTTTTCCTGTCAAATGGTAGGTTGTGATGATTTGAGGTGTCGCTCTTTTCTTTGAGCAGTGTGTGCACTTGTTTCTGTGTGTGTTTTGCATGTGTGGTTGCCTGTGTGTGCGTGTGTGTGTGTGTGTGTGTGTGTGTGTGTGTGTGTGTGTGTGTTAATGTGTGTGTGTGTGTGTGTGTGTGTGTGTGTGTGTGTATGTGTTTATCTGTGTGTGTGTGTGTGTGTGTGTGTGTGTGTGTGTGTGTGTGTGTTTGTGTATGTGTTTATCTGTGTGTGTGTGTGTGTGTGTGTGTGTGTGTGTGTTTCTGTGTTTGTGCCCTTTTTGAGCACCTCCACAGTTACACTTGCCCCGGTACAGACGTAGGCTTTGTGTATTTCTGCTCACCATGAGGCCTCTCCATATTTCCACGTCTTCATCAACGGCAGCAGTCAGACCTTTAACACTACTGGGACCTCACGTCCGACTTTAGAGAGTTCTGCTGGATTCGGTTCCTCTCAACGGCCCATTCACAGCCCCACCCACCCCCTTGCCCCCTCGCCCATCGGTCCCCTGGATCCAAACCAGGTTCCGTCCCCCCCCGTCCCCCCCCCCCCTCCCCCCCCGGGCGTACGTGTATGTCATCGGCGGCTCTATGTGAACTTCCTCTGGTGAAAGGCTGGACCCTGCATGCCCGCGTGGCCTGGTGCTGAGGGCTCACCTCCTCCTCCTCCTCCTCCTCTTCCTCCTCCCCCCACAGGATACACAACACTCTGGTTCAAAGCGCCTACAACGTTTCGATGTTGTGCACTATGAGCCGTAGTGTTTGCTAGTGAATAGAAAGTGTTTGGGGGAGAATGCACTGATACAGCTGTGTTGTGCCTGCACTTCATATCAAACAATGATAACAACACTTTAGCGTGATATTTTATTTTGAGTATAATTGTTTCCCATCACGTATTCTAATACTCATATGAATACTTTTTCAACGAGGAAATGTGATACCTGGTTCTGCCCCGTGGGTAAATTATTCCAGGAGACAGATCGAGGCTGCGGGCTACACGAGGAGCTGAGTCTGTCTCGGTGTGTGTGACAGGACGTTCTGATTCCTCTGCCGAGACGTCACAGTGCAGGAGAAGGGCTCAGGTGAAGCCATACGAGCCCCGACAGCGCTGTCATTTATCTCCCACGGCGCAAAATGACACACAACCACATCCCTGTGGTGGAAACGCTTTGGAGATATGGTGTGCCGTTTCATCTCAAACTACTGTGGGAAGGAACAGCAGGGTCTTCTTCTCTTTTTTTATGTTTATTTTTTTGTGCTAAACTCCAGGTTTTGAGGTTTAACTCTTTGAAAGGATATTGAAACGATGAGCCAGTTCTTGCTGCAAGGTTAGAGAACAGAGACTGTGTGAATCCTCCCTCTCACAACGAGCAGCTTCAGCTAGCGTGTCCCTGACAAAAATACATGGTTAAACCTCTAGTGCTGCACACTCCTGTCCTTACTTCAATAGCTGTATAGTATAGTGTAATACTGTACAGTATAGAATAGAATAGAATAAAATAGAACAGAATATAATCGAATAGAATGGAATATAGTAGAGTAGAATATAATAAAACAGAATAAACTAGAACAGAGTAGAATAGAATAAAGTAGAATAGACGAGAGTGGGGTAAAATAGAACAGAATAGAATAGCTTTCATTGTATGAGACAAAACAAAACAAAAAAAGGCAACGCAGGAGAATTTTCAAAGCAGCTCTGAGGAGAAGAGCTGCGCCTTGTCATCCTGCACAGCCTCAGCAGCGTACGGCGTGCCGAGACAAGCGCAGACACAGCAGGAGCGAAGGTAAGGAGCACCGTCGCCTCCCCTCCAATTGGAACCGAGTAGCGTTAATAGAGCGCGCGGGATGTAACGCGATTAACACCTGAAATATGCAAAGCGCACGGCGGCGACGCCCGCACCATCGGCTGCGTGGACACAGACAGGTGTCAGCCATCTTCAGTGTCTGCGACAAAGGCCCACCACAACGGTGATGTCACTGTGCTCTAATTAGATTAATGAATGGTGCAAGGGTGGGGAGTCTGGCTTTAAGCACGTGCACCTGCAATAAACCAATTCATGACTGTTAATGATCTCAGCAGGAAGACTTCTGGCAACAAAAAAAATAATAATAACAATTTGAATTGGAGAAGTGGAAACGTCATTTTGGGGCCTTACAACCCATATGGTGCTGAGTGACATCTCAATTGATATGGGAAGGGTTTCCCTTGTCCTTGAGGTTTCATATCCTTCAGAAGCAAGTACTACTAAAGACATTCCTTTAGTGATCTTTTGATTGAATACAAATATTTTCTTGCACTACATTGTCCTACTCATTGTGTTATTAGTCTGTAAGAGTTGTTATAATTAGAAAATCTAGATTGATTTCTGTATACAGTATGTCATTATGTATGAAGAAAAATACATTTGAAATTAGAGAAAACAAATGTAGCCTATGTTTCTATCATTGTATCAATTAAGTTATTTTAGCAGTAGCCCTGAGTGCAATTATAATCTTTGTGAATTTGCTTTTAGAAATGTTTTTTCTACTACTACTCAGCTGACAGACAAAATGGTTACTCTACAGTCATAACAGTTAGAATGTGATTGGCCCAATAGTAAAAGTCCTCTACACAAGTTGAGCCAAGTGGTGACAACTTCTGACAGTTAATTTAAACAAAGGCATAAATGTTCATAATGTTTAACCACTTTAAGAAAAATAATAAAATCACAGTAAAGTTGTGGTATAAGCCAATAAATGCACTGTTAGCAAAAAATATATATAAAAAAATTATATCTCTTTTGAAAAACGTTGTGTATATTATGACGTGAAGTTGGCGAGAAATGGCTTTACTCAAAATGGCTGCATTAATAGAGGCACTTTTTCACAATAAAACTGAAGCGTCTAGACAGCTTCATTCCTGCCAGTGTTGCTGTAAGGCTTAATGCTAGACTTCAACATCTGTCTCTGTTTTCAGATGGGTTTTTAACTGCCTATCACATTGCGGTTTCCAAATTTGCTGGGTGTTTCTCAAAAAAGGCCCACACAAATCTGTCCAACTGCTATACTAAATGTATTATCATATTTTCTAAATGGTTTACCATATATACTTTATTCATTCCTTCACATATGTTTGGAAGAGATAAACATGTAGCAATTTTCTTGTCGTCAGTGTATTTGAAAGGAAACAAGAAACGTACACAGATAAACTTTGCAAACAAAAACAGAAATCTAAAATGCTAATACCAAAAGCTAACAAACTCTAAAATGCATATGGCACGTGTGTCATAACATTCCGGAAAAAAGAAAACACATTTGAAATAAAACCCAAAGAAGAAAAGGACTAGAGAGAAAACACTTCTAAGGCATTAAGTGGGTCACTGCCCGTTGACTCGGCTGGAACTACGTTTAACAAGGGAAGCACAGGGACCAGCCCACTGTCTTGTATTAATTAAAGTGGGGAACTCCCAGTTAGGCAGGCTTAGCCCGTTTCACCATGATGTTTTCCTCTCTCTCAGACCTTTCTTTTTACGCAAGGGAGAGGTTTGCCCTCATCTTTGATAGTTAACCCTGGACGACCCCAGTGCCCAGGGCCAGTCCAGATCCCACCTCGTAGCTCCTGCTTCTCATTAAAGGGCCTGTCCAGCGTCCAGGCATGGAGATCGTTGACAGAGGATGAAATGCTCGTAGCGAAACTATGTATCGGTTGAATAGACATACTTGCTAAACGACACTATTGATTCAGGTGACACACGGGGAACATATTGAGTCATAATAATACAACCCCCCCCCCCTCTCTCTCTTCCTTACACACACACACACACACACACACACACACACACACACACACACACACACCATTCATTGCTATCTCAGACGTCGACAACAAGACATGTGTTAGTGTGACCTCCATCAGACAGCACAAAGGGCTGAATGGAGAGACGGAGAGGAGAGGAGAGGAGAGAGGGGCCAGGGGACGAGTTGGCTCCAGGCCCATCAGAACCGCGGCAGCCAGTCATCCAGCCATCCAACCAGCAATCCAGCCAGCCAGTCAACCAGCCAGTCAGTCAGCCAGCCAACCAGCAATCCAGCCAGCCAGTCAGCCAGCCAGCCAGCCAGCCAGTCAGTCCGTCAGCCAGCCAGCCAGCCAGCCAGCCAGCCAGCCAGCCAGCCAGCCACCAGCCAGTCAGCCACCTGCATGGGGACCGCCATGGCTTCTGGTGTTGCTGGTGGTGGTGGTGTAGGCCGGTTCTCCCAAGTATCCACCACCGCCACCCCCCACCCCACCCCACCACCGCCACCCCCCCACCCCCTTCTCTCCTATGTAACTCGCCTCCGGCCAGCCAGCCCTCTGCCAAGCCTCATCTGCATCCCAGCCGCCAGATCCTCCTCCTCCTCCTCCTCCTCCTCTTCCTCTTCCTCCTCCTCCCCCTCCTCCTCCTCCTCCTCCTACACTTACACCTCCTCCTACTCCTCCGACCCCAATGTCTGCCCATTCCAGGTCATCTGTCTGTCATACTTTATGTCATACACACACACACAAACACACACACACACACACACACACACACACACACACACACACACAAACACACACACACACACACACACACACACGGTTCCTATCTTTGACAGAGAAAGCGTGGCCGCAGCTGGCTGTGACGGGGGCAGTCCTTTCTCCATGTCTTTCAGTAAAGGACACACACTTTTTCATCAAATTCAATTGAAGGATTCTCACGAGTATTTCAACAAAGTGTCAGAATATGTTAATGTCTCAAGTTTATCCATCTACCGTAGCAGATGTATCAGAGATATCATGAAAGGATGAGGTTGGCTTGATTTGTGTTCACAGACTTCCAATGTTAAAGAGCTCCCCGTGTTGGCTCACCTTCCACCAGCATTATTCTCAAGCCCTACCCACTTTCTTTTTGAAATCCATCCCTTAATTTTGAAAACTGAAATACCCACTGCCAACTCTTCCCAGAACATCTCCAATAATTACCTTTGGTCATGCTTGTCAAAATGGCAATTTTCATTTTCAGGATGAAAGTAAAATGCATTATTACAACAATCTGTGTAATCAGAAATGCCCCCTACTCTGTCATTTTTGAAGACGTACATTGGTAACAGTCTTACCTTGATGTCCAAAATGAAAACATTCATTGACTAAATTATACCTAAAATGCATGTGTACAGTCCAGCTAAGTGTTCATTTCATTACGTCTAAACATATACAGGGGCCTATCTGATAAAGCTGCTGCATCAACATGGGTGACAAAGATAAGTCACACGTGTCCGGGCCTTAGATACAGGTTTGATCACTGTAATGGACTACAGAACTTTGAAGGAGCGAGCTGTAGCTCAATAGTGCCTCCTGGAAAAGAGATGCTGAACTGCACGCTGGAATTCACAACAGTCTCCCAGCCAAAGGCCTGTGTTTGGTAACAACTGTTTTCTGTGATTAATAAGCATAAGCTACATTTTTATATGAGATATATATGTTTATTAAAAAACTTTGTTTTTCCCTTGATATTTCAGTCTCTTTAAATCGCACCCCTGACTTGTTCTACCCAGAGAGACTTTCAAACGATCATACTGAATAAACAAATATGTATTTTCACGTCCATGTGTCCCATTCATTTTAATTCACACTTTCTGTAGTGCTTTCATAATAACAAATAACAGATATTCTGTCCGTGTCAGACATATACACACGACCTTTGAACCAGTCAAACGAAAACATAACCAAAACATTGACTTGAGAGAAAAAAAAGTGAAGTACTACGGAGCCAAACAGAGCTCAGCAGGGAGTCTGTCAGGTCAGGTAATCAGAGATGGATCCAGAGGAGGAGGAGAAAATTCCCAGCCCAGTTGTAGGCCTCAGTGAATCCCCGGCCTAAATTCCTGAGTCGTGTGGAGGAGGAGCCCCCTGGGGGCAGGCAGGGTTGGCAGGGTGCGACATGGTGGGAGTCTTCTAACGCTGACTCTGTAAACCCAACCGGCAGGGGGTTTACTTTTGTTGTTGTTTTTATGAGGGGGGGGGGGGGCGGGGGATCTCAGTTCTCTTGGTTGCTAACTGACCGTTGTTGCTTTTTTCTTAGCCATACTAGCTCCTGCTGTCTCTGCCTGCCACAGAGCAGTCTGTCTCTGACTAGGAAGGAGCCTCTCCTCTCAGCCTCGTGTCACTACTAATTCACAAAACTGTCACAGATTCAGCAGGAAGATAAACAGGGCGTCACGGTGATGCTGGAATATCGTGTGTATCAGCTTCCAAAGAAGGGTGAAGACAGAGTTCACCGCAGGGTCAAGGTTAGGGTACTTTTTTTCTTTTTTCTTTTCACTGTACCCAGCAGCCTTGATCCTCAAAAGGATCCCTACAAGTAGAGGCAAATGCCTGCGGCAAAGACAGGAAACTCACTGTGCTTCTCTCACTCTGTGCGTGGATGCGTGTGTGTGTGTGTGTGTGTGTGTGTGTGTGTATGTGTGTGTGTTTTAACTTTAGGCCTACATATTAAAGAGACAGTATGGTCTATTCTGTCTTATGTTACCATAATGTACTTGTGATATATTCTATGAAATTACTAGGTACATAGAGTACATTAAAATGACACCATGTGTCTCGGTGTGTAACTGTAAGAAAACTGTGGGAAAACATGTTAGGAGAGTATTGTCTGTACAATCCTATGTTAACATCATGTTTGAGAAAATATTATATTATATATTATATATATATATATATATATATATATATATATATATATATATATATATATACATATATAATATTATATTTCTAGGACTAGGAGAGTGTTGTCTGTACATTCCAATGATACCATTGTGTCAAAATATAGACTTTTATGCTGTTAAGAGTAGAAAACTGTTTCCTTTCTGTGATGTGCCAAGGGGTATGTGCGCATTGCAACATTGACAGAACATCCCTTGAAATGTCCAAATCAGAATTTTGCATTTTCTAAATGTGCTTCGATATCATTAGGACGTTGAGACGTTGCACCAGTGCAATAGTGACTTTGGCCTGTGTCTGACTGGTCCCCTCTCTTTACAAGTCAGAGACAGAGACCATTATACTGTATAAGCTATCTCCTGGAATGCAGCTAAATGGCCTGTGATCGCTCACTCTTCCACAGGTACGACCGCCAACACAAGGGAGAGATGTACGTGTCGGCCCCGCTATCTGCCTCGGCCTGTCACAGTGCACGTTGTTACCATGGTGCCACACCCATACCACCCAGTAACCCACGTCTCATCTGCCCATCTGGGTGTCTGTGTCGGACCGGCTGGGTGCCTCCAAAAGGTGATGGGGGGGCCGGGGGGGGGGGGGGGGGGGGGGCTGGTTCTTGGTCCGTTATCAGTACCAGGTTGCATCAGATGGGGCAGAGTGGGGTGGGGGTGGGGGTGGTTACAGTGTGGGAACTTTGTGTGATGTGACCAGGCAGGGGATACGCTGCGGTAGGCAGTGAGGTTGGGTCGGGGGTGGGGGGTCGGGGGGTCGGTCTCTTTGATCTCCGTGGGCAGCAGAGCGCACCATGTCCAGAAAACCAATCCACTCTCTGAGACTTCCATCTCGGGATCGCATAATGTCCGAATCCATCATCATCTACACTCTGGATTTCTCTGGAATTTTCCCCTGAGTGATACACACACACACACACACACACACACACACACACACACACACACAATTCACTCCCCATAACAAAAAGTGGCCCAGGTTGTGGCATATCATGATTATGAAAGAAACTGAGATGAAGGGGATTCCTGGATGGTGCATGAATGTGTGTGTGTGTGTGTGTGTGTGTGTGTGTGTGTGTGTGTGTGTGTGTGTGTGTGTGTGTGTGTGTGTGTGTGTGTGTGAGTGTGTAGTTTAGGTATCTGTGTGTGCAAGTGTGCAGCCCTGCATGTCAGGCTCTTGGAAGGCCTGAGTAGCCCTGATAGGGTGTGTGTGTGTGTGTGTGTGTGTGTGTGTGTGTGTGTGTGTGTGTGTGTGTGTGTGTGTGTGTGTGTGTGTGTGTGTGTGTGTGTGTGTGTGTGTGTGTGTGCGCGTGTGCGTTCACTTGAAAGAGCCCAGTGAACTGTAGGGGCCTGAGACCAGAGAGCCGTGCTGTCCAGCTGGCCCCAGAGGAAAGGCTGGCAGGCCCACGGGATGTGAGCCGTGGCTGGGGGAACTGGGCCGAGACAGACCCCCACTGCCGTCCACTCCACTGGTCCGTTTCAACCGCTCGTATGTTTTATGGCTTGTCAGTGGGAACCTCTGTGTTTAGCTCGGGCTACTGCTACAAGGCGAGAGCCCGTGCGACACGGCCATTTTGTTTTTCGCTGTTTGTGTTTTACGGACGACGCCGACGTACACAGGACTCTTTCAAACTTCAATTTCTCCCTCGTCGTCCTAACGGTTAACGTAGGTGACGGTTAACGTAGGTGACGGTTAACGTAGGTGACGGTTAACGTAGGTAACGGTTAACGTAGGTGACGGACGCAAAGCGGCAGTGACAACGCTAGGATGTTACCTCTACCCCACCGCGAGAGCAACACGTCAAATCAAAGTTCAGGCCTTCGACGTCGAGCGTGATTTATTTTTGTTTGTCGTCCGCACCGCGAGAGGTCAGGGGTGGTCTGCGCCTCCAGCCGCCGATGTTTTGGAGGAGAAGATGGCGGTCGGAGCGGTGGCCCCTCTGTGAGCGTCTTTCCTCCCGCTGTGTGACTAGATCAGGTTCTCCTGTTTGCTGTTTTAACATCCCCTCCTCTCCTCTTCCGCCTTCGTTTTCTCTCGTTGTTTCTTCTCACGGAGGCAGATATAGACAGGGGCCCCGGGGTGCTGCAATGAGCATAGAAACGGATCGAGTAGAACAGATCCAAGACGCAACCTATCCTGTCCTAGTAATTCTAAGATTCTAACATAGGGAACACACTGGCCTCTTTAGCTTCAAAAAACAAACGCAAAGAAAATCCAACGGTTATTGTTGACGACCCAGACAACGGGAGCGTGTGTGATTTGATGTCCTTCCATGGCCCACAAGGCCAGAGTTCTCTTGGAGTGTCTAACTACTCTGTAGTGGTTGATAATTAAACTTTCCCAAAGGACTGATCTCTTTCCCTGACTGGGTTGTTGGGGGGATTATCCCCCCCCCCCCACTCCCCCACTCCCGCCCTCTAAATAACATCTGACCAGCAACAGTGAAAACCGGGTTTTAAATATTTAAAGCAACTCAACTAAATTTTTTCGTTCTTTAACAAGTCCTCCCCTGGGTGCAGTTACGGAGCGCAGCAGCGCCCCCCTAGGACCCGGTGGACCCTTGGCACGCAGCGCGACCTGGTCTGGTGGGACAGTCAGCGCGAGAGAGAGTGGGGGGGGGGGGGGGCACCGTGGCTTGGATTACAGTGTGAATTAAAGCTGACACTAAGAAGCGCTCCTCACAATGACCTGCAGAAAACAGCAGACAAAAGGCTCCATTATGGAGAGGGACAAAGGGGAGATACCTGAGCTGAGCTCAGCCCACAGGTCTGGCCCTGGCCGTGTGTGTGCTGTTTATGTGTGAGCGTGTGTGTGTGTGTGTGTGTGTGTGTGTGTGTGTGTGTGTGTGTGTGTGTGTGTGTGTGTGTGTGTGTGTGTGTCTATGATAGAGGGTTATAACTGGAGGTGGATGCGGCAGGACAACCAAAGACAGCACTGGGGAACGATGACGAGAGATATCTCCTCCACCTCGTTGTGGACACACCACACACTCACACACACACACACACACACACACACACACACACACACACACACACACACACACACACACACACACACACACACACACACACACACACACACACACACACACACCTGACAGAGAGGCCTACATTTCCAGACACACCAGAAGAGCATGCAGATCCCTCTCTCGGTCCTTGCATCATAGACAGACAAGGTTACACTCACACAGAACATGGTTGGTGTTTGTTATCACTGGAGGCAAAAAAAATTGGGTGTGAAACGTCATTTGAAGGCTGTTTAATCTCTCTCATTTCCCTTATCTCTTCCACAATATTTCTTTATTTTTCCATTCATCTCTTTCTCTCTCTCTCTCTCTCTCTCTCTCTCTCTCTCTCTCTCTCTCTCTCTCTCTCTCTCTCTCTCTCTCTCTCTCTCTCTCTCTCTCTCTCTCTCTCTCTCTCTCTCTCTCTCTCTCTCTCTCTCTCTCAAATTCCAGATTCCAGGACTGTTCCTCCTGTCTGTCGGTCCCATCTGCTGTCACCACGATCCTCGGTGTGCTTTCGCCTCCGGCCTAATCCTGCACTTCATCTGAAAGGCAGGATGACAGCTCTCCGGCCCTTTTCCCTCCTCTCTCCACCTCCTCTCATCTCCGCACGCCCACGCCACCAGCCAGGCATCGACCGTGAGCGGCCCAAATCATCACCACGGTCCCTGATCAACGGGGCTGGCCACGGTGAAACTGTCACAGCAGTACGTTGGGTTAGACAGGTTTTCAAGACTAAAGAAAGAGAGAGAAAGACACAGAGAAGGGAAGGAGAGAAGAGGAGGATTAGTCAAGTATGGATTGGAGGAAGACAAACAAACAGAGGATGTTCAATTATTAAAAAGGTCTTTGTAGTCAGGGAGTGTCAGCTGCCAATAGTGGAATTATCCCCCAGCTAGGATCCCGGCAACGCCCGCCTTGTAAATCCATGCGCATTGATTCCAGACTATTGCTCTCATCGATTGCTTCTCCAGTCTCGGCGGAGATCTTTCAATAATTGAGACGAGAGTTATATGGTATTGGCATTAGGCATCATCATAACCTCTTTCTCGAGGAAAACTGATTTTGTGGTGAACAACTATCCATCAAACCCATTCCACTCGACCTGTTTTCACTATCCATTAAGTTGACTATACAATATAAAATTAAGATACAATAAGAAAATAGAAGTATACATAATTGATGATTATTAGGTCTACTGTGTCACATTGATTTGTTTTGTTCACAAATAAATCAAATTATATATTTAAATGTAGTTCAATGTCAATTACTTGCAGTAACTATTTGAGTTACATTTCTCTCCAGCCCAACTTGAAGGCGCTTATATTTTTTGGAAGGCAGGCAGGCAGTCAGTCAGAGTGTCTGTCAGTCCAGACATAGTCTGCTAGGATAGTCAGTGTCTGTCGGACTGAACCCGGCAGGAAACCAGCAGCTTAGCCAGCGTCTACCTCGCCTGTCTCATCCAGCCAACGGAAGACCCTGACCCTGAGCCGCAGACCCAGCGGCCGGCATCCGTTGGCTAATTGAATTACTGTCCCAATCCCTCGTTCAACTTGTAAATGTTGTTTTGAACTCTTACCCTCCCGGCCGCTGAAAATTCTTTGTCTTAGCAAAGAAGGAACGACGTGCACTTCATTCCCACTGTGAGATTACTTTCAGAGAGAGAGTTAGGTAGAGGCTATTCTACTTTCAGAGAGAGAGTAAGGTAGAGGCTATTCTACTTTCAGAGAGAGAGAGTTAGGTAGAAGCTATTCTACTTTTAATCCTAGTGACACGTTTGTGACAATGAAGGGGACCAATGCAAATGACTTTCATAAGGGATTTATTTTTCTAATTGATTTAAATATTGATATTTAAATGTCATTAGCTACATAATCAAGCATACTTTTTTTATAATAGTGAGCAACGAGGCCCTCTTCTGGTCTTAAAAGAAATATAAACAAATCACAAACATGAAATTGGCCACTCGATATCATAGAAAATTCACTCAAACATGTTGCACATAAGGCCTTTGCTTTGGTACACAGGACAAACCACTTGTGTTTTCAACCCCCATCATCCTTTAGGAAGCTCTGAGTATGTCTTCAATTGAACCTACGGTACAATCACACCAGTACGTTGTAATCTTGAGTAGTGATCTTGAAGAGGGGAGGGAGGGAGGGGGTTGATTGAGTGAGAGAGAGAGAGAGAGAGAGAGAGAGAGAGAGAGAGAGAGAGAGAGAGAGAGAGAGAGAGAGAGAGAGAGAGAGAGAAAAGCTTGGCTGTGAATGTTTGCTTCAGTCCCAATGGTGACGGCTATAGTGGTGTCACTTTGTCATCACTTTGTTATTCCATTGCTCAGGGATGAAGTGAGAAAACATGGCTGCCATCCCTTCAGCCCTCCCTCCACCCTCAGGCCCTAGCCCAAAGAGTTATGTGGTATTTGGAGCATGTTGCCCACTTTGCTTCAAAGGTGAAAAGCAGTAGAGAAACAGGTATGTTTTTACCGTTGAACATTTTCTCCACAATTCTTACATAATGTGTTGGCATTTTAGATCAAGATAAAAGTTGCACCTTTCCTTGTAAACTTTTTTGAGTTTTTTTTGCCATTATCATCCAATCTTCCTCTTTTGTTCCTTCTTAAGTCACACAACTTTACATGCCAGGGGATTCAAATACTTTCAGGGAATGTTCAGGCAAATAACTCAATGTCTGTGCAGTGATGACGTAATCTTCCTACCGCGTGTGCTACATACACTCATCACCTGACACACCTGTTCACAATCCAATATCCATGTCAATGCGGGAGGGTGTGGGAGGAGATTTGAAATGACCTGAAGTCAAACGCCGCATCTCAAATGGCATACAACTACTTTTTTAAATTTTAGTAGCTACTTCAGGTGCACTTGCATTGTATGCACTGTTGCATGCATTTTCGTCACACTGTATTTGACATAGTATGTATTGGGATTTACTTAATCTTTTTTTCTGGCTTACTATATAGTGTGATCGTATGGGTATTGAGATGCAGCGAATGTTAGGTTCTGTGCCTGTCCGATGAGTTGATACTCGGATGAGGTGATAGAAAATGCTCCTCCTCAGCTCTGATAATCTGTTCCAAAGGCTCCCTGCCTCTAAACGTTGTACAGGATATGCTATGGCTAGGGAGCTTAGAAATACTTAGCAGACCCAACCATGCCAAACTGCATTGTATTCCCATTTAGTAAATGTTTGAGGCAGATGAGTTTGTCTGACTGGAGTTAGTTAGCTAACTAAAATGCTCTGTCACATAATAACGAATTAAAGAAAATAGAGCCCGTCCCCATCATCTACACTGCTTGCTAGTTTTCAGAGAGAGCAAGGCCGCAGTGCTTCTGGTTTGACCACAGCAGATGTGTCTGTGTAGCTTACCTCTGTGGCAGATTCCTATGTGGAGAAATATATAGCCACCATTGACCCTCATTGCTTTTTCCCCATCCTCCAGAGAACCCCCCCTGCAGGCCGTGTGCCAAATGCTTTAAAAGTTTAAAGAGGTGATGAAGAAAATAGCCAGGGTAGACACAAAAACACATCAGGCCTAGCACAATAAGAACATACTCCGGCTTCTTCCTCTGAGCCTCTGCTTGCTGGCCTCGTCTCCTCCCTCAGGCTTTGGGACATTGACTACCACGTGAGCCTGTTCTACTGCTGGAGGTTTAGCACCTAAGAGTAACCCAACTAAGCTACATTGATAATGAACAAAGGGGAAACAGGGCCCGCTGGAGCTCACGGTAATTCACCCAAGCAAGTGTGTATTGAACAACACCAAAGCCTGACAATGCTATGAAAAAAAAACAACTGAAATGGTGAGTTTGTCAGTGCAAGCTACGGTTCATTTTGTAGAGGCAAGGGTATGCTGTGGCTTTCCAAAGATAGTCGTCTTGTAATGTAAGGTGCGAGTGGTTCCACAAGTCATTTCTTTGACAAGATTTCAATCTTCAATCAGACCAATCCAACTACAAAAAAACTTGACTTTGTCAACCGGGGGAAAGCAAGCCAGCATAACAATGCTGATTCATTCTCCCTGTGTGTGTACGGGGGGACGGATAGCAACCTGAGGATTGGGGAGCTGGAATTAATGTGTTTTTTTTCACCCCACCCACCTCATCCCCTTCGGGGTTTTTAGCTGTCAGCTGAACACCTGCGCGCTCTGGAGGGGCTCTTTTGATGATTCCGAAACACGAGGTGAGGCGTACGTGCAGAAAGCTATCTCTAAATGTCAAGACATAACTCTATCACACCTGACCTGCTCTCTCTCTCTCTCTCTCTCTCTCTCTCTCTCTCTCTCTCTCTCTCTCTCTCTCTCTCTCTCTCTCTCTCTCTCTATATATATATATATATATATATATATATATATATATATATACAGTGTGTATATATAGACATATATATATATATATATATATATATATATATATATATATATATATATATATATATATATATATATATATATATATATATATATATATAGTGTATATATATTCAGTGTATACATATATACACATATTCATATCTTGACCGGATAAGAAGTGGGAGAGGCACACTTCCTTTGAAGCTTTCGTTAGCTCATTTCAACAACTTTTTTTCAGAGAGCGGGACTGAGTGAGTGATATAGATTATTATATTTCATTCTTTATTGTGGTACTGACCTAATGCCCATGTTACAAAAGCCTCTTGTCTGGACCAAATGTTGATATCCCAACGTAGAAGAGTTTCTCTAAGTATGTGCTGACAAATCGATAATGGAGAGAAGACAAGACCCTACCATAAGTGTGTTGTAAATTCACCTCCACGTCTGGCAGGGTGATACAACACTAATTGAGCTGCCTTGAAAGATACCCTCCACTGGGGGGCCATTATGCCCTGGTGAGGATGGGGGTCATAACAAGACTGTCTGGTTCTCTCTGTGCAGCCCTTCCCCCCCACCCTCCATATCACCCCTGACAACGCTCCAGGCCTAGGGACCAGTAAATCTCTTCTTATGGAAACATGGATTAGGTTCTCCGCATCCTCTCCTACTCCACGGCCCGGGAGCATAGAACTGTATTGACTAGATAGGGAACTGCTGCTTTGGAAGTTAATGTGTGGTAAAGAATTACTAATAGAGCGAGAGCAGTGTAGATGGATGTTTTCAAGTCCAGCAAGAAATAAGATGAATGTCATGATTTTGCAATGTAGATTGGGTAACCAATCATATTGTATTCAATCTAATTGGTGGTCCTTCTATTTGTTCTGTGTCTACGCCTGGACCAAGCCGGCAGCCCTGGAAAGGGGTGTGTTCATTGAGATCACAGGTGGCTTATTTACAACAAAAAAATGGCAATTTTCTTCCTTCCATAATTCCATGTTACTGCCTTACCAGATCTTATCGCCAGGCCCAGTATCTTATTCCTGAGGTTTTAGACTTTTAATGAAAGATGCTTTGCCTCTGGCTGCTGGGGGTTAAGTCAACAAGCCCAGGAATCCTCTTGGCCATTGTTGAGAGAGAATGCCAGACAGAGGCAGAGAGAGGACAAACAGAGCTGAGGTTAGGGGTAAGGATCTGGACTGAAGATGCAAGGCTGGACTGCGCTGCATGACATGTGTAACCCAATATCATAGTGCCAAACTATTTCTATGCAATAATTGTAGAAAATTATAGTAATTTTTTTTTTGTTTCTTTTTTTTTTTTAATCAGGTGTTATCACAATATACAAGCGTGAACTAAATGATTATTGTGTGTTGCAGGTTTCAGACCACCCTCACTATGCTAACCCACAATAATCCTTATGTTGTCTATGAACTTCAATATTTTGTTAGAACACACCATTGAACCACATGAAGACTTAATAATCATCGTTTCCAGCCAATATGTCTTTGCATGCTTGGTAACAAAGCCTGGGTTTGTCATATGCAAACCTAAAAGTATATGTTTTGAGAGATGTAATTTCAGCCACTTAAGGATCATTAAAAAGAGATCATATTGAATATCGCTTCTTGTGAGGGAGAGAGAAAGCGGCAGAGGAATGAAGGGGAGATTTGTTGTCGGTCAATTCTGACCGCTTCGTTCCCCCGGGTCTCGTAAAAGAAAGGGGAGAGAAAGACTTGGGGTCAGCTTTCTGTAAATCTGCCGATGAAATGTTGACAAAACAGGCAATTTTCTGTAATTTTGTCGCAGGCTTCTTTCAACAGCCTAGTCACTCAGGACCCCTTAATTTCAGCCAGCGGCACATAGTGACCTTTGACATGGATCTTGTCCCTGCTTCTGTAGCCTGACTGAGAAACGTAACAGCTAAGCCTTTCAGGTCAGGTGAATGGTGTTTAAGGACTCACCGTCATAAAGGACACCTTTGTCTTTCTCTCTCTTTCTCCCTCTCTCTCTCCATTTATCTCTCTATCTGTCTTGATCAATCCACTGAGTAAAAGGATAAAAACATGTAGTTAAAACGCAACCTGGATACTTCTATAGTATGTTCAGTGCATAATTGTCTAAAAACATATATTTCTAGTTTTAATGTTGTTTGTAACCCTCCAAAGGCATTTTCTGAATTTTTTTTTTTTTACTTGCAAACACTTTCAACAAATCAAAAAACTGTTGATTAATTTTAGCCCCAAAAAAAAAAAAAAAGAAATCAACACTTTTTTTTCCAACCCTGAGCTTTTAGTGTGAAGGAAACCCTTGGACCCTACGTAATTGCTGGTTAGAATAGCTGAGTGGGGCTTTAATAGTCCAGGAGAGGCCTTATCATCAACTGCCATTACTGGCCTGATATCAGCAGGGGATGACAGACCTGTCAATAACAAAGGACCAGCTGAAGCCTCCAACCACTCCATCATTTTGAGGTCTGCTTGATGTACAGATTAGATTGCTTTATAGAAAGCACTGGAATACTTCTTGTGATTATTCCACAAGGAGGTCTATGTTACAACCTTATATTAATTGTTCCAAAATGCCGAAATATAATATAAAAAACTTTGTGGATATGTTTGTAACTTCATGTTGATATTACCAAAGGTACCAAGAAACCATCACATGCATCCGTTTGAAAACATGAACTGCAACAAGTTTCTACAAAATAAATAAATAAATAAATAAATAAGAAAGCTACTTCCTTATACACTAAAGTTAGCCCACACAAAACATTTCCCATTACCCATCTTTCCACAGAAAGCCCTGCACTCCTTCTAGGAGTAACCTGAGAAGTCTAGAGTGTTGCTCGTGCACCTGGACAAGCTGGCCCTTTCATTGGCAGCCATGGTGAGGACCAGGCACTGACAGACTCAAACACCTGCTATTGGAAAATATGTTCTCCATCAGTGAGCCTTTCTCTGGACAGGAGGACTGGGGGGTCATTGTTTTACCTGAGCCCTGACGGCGGAGGTATTTTTGGACCGCTGGTACACATTGAGTAACAACGTTGTACCTTCAGGCCCCTTTTCTTCTGAATGTTGTTTTTACTCATGGCAATGTTTTACACGTTCAGACATAACAAAAAGGCAAATAGGGATGTCATATTTTGGGGGGAAATGGTGTTCTACCAGCCCCCAGCGAGAAAGTTCAACCACACTGGACATAGTATTACATTTGGATCATTTACAGTGAGGTTAGGGTTTGTACTATGGAATCTGAGATGAAAACCTTATTCAAAAATAAATCAAACAATCTATAGTTTAATATTTATTATACAAAACACTATATTGGATACATGCTCAGACTTACAATGATGAAACCGTGGAGAGGTCTTTATCATTTCTAAAAAGATACCTGATATACCTGAAACTTTAACATATATCTCTGGAAAATCTTATCCGAGGAAAAAAAGACTTGGGGAATTTGTTAAGTCATACAGGATTAAGAAGCGGGGAAAAAACAGTAAGGCAGGTACATCAGAGCTGAGGGTCACCACACCTGCAGGCCCTTAAGAACCCAGGCCCTGTTACGCCTCTCCAGACCAGTCCATTAGTTTACCGCCCAGTGACTCCCGGTCAAGTAAATGGCACTGCAACTAACAAAGCTCCATTTCAGGAAAGATTACAACTACAACAGGAAACCCTTTGATTTTTAGAGGCTGTTTGAAATGTTATCTACAGCGTGATCTCCTGTAGGTCAGCCAAGCTATCTCTAATCACCTTGGCTCCACCTTCAGTTGTGTGTCAATCTTTTTGGGAGAGAGAGAGACAAAAAAAAAGAGGCACATCACTGTTGACAATGGAGACTTGTTTAACAAGGAGCACGTGCAATGACATGGCGAATCTGTTTCTTCGTGTCGATCAACCACCTGCACAAAGATTAGGGCAGATATTCACCTGAGCTGCCAAGTTGTCACTCACACTCAATAAGAAACACATTCACCCCTTCTCCTTTTACCAACACTGTTTTCAAAGTGGACCCAGTCGGCATAAAAATCTCAAGGTTGGGTTAAGGTAGTTAAAAAAGTGTAGTTTGAAGGGGGGGGGGGGGTCCCTTCAAAACTTGGTAAGTCAACAATGTCTTACATAACAGTATGTACCTGTTAATCTCATTTGTTTAGTAAAATAAAAACACAACTCTGAAAACAAACAATCAAAAAAGTTATAATAATAATAATAATAACCTATGTATCAGTTTGGTTGCACACATGAAACATTTTAATTTTCAAAGTAACAGACTGCTTAGTAGTCTGTAATAGTGTTTATCGCATCAGAATAATAATTGCTCTTTAGTCCCTTGAATAATAAGGGGACTTGGTAAGCTGGTCTTTGACGCCACTCTGCGGGGAAACTAAAGAACTACTTATCTTTGACTGAAACTATTTAACCAATGCAAAAGTGGCTGATGGATATTTATCGTACAAGTAAACTATGCCAACACAATAACAAACATGATTTACTAAGAGTAAGAAAGGTAACATACTCAAATATGATCTGTAAAGATCGTTATATAGTTTATTATTTCTTAAAGTAAAAGCAGCAACTAACGGCTATTTGATGAGGTTATTAGTGTGACCCGGGTGACGAACAAGAAAAGAAAAATATAGATAAATAAAGAAAACCACAATTTGTTGCAAATGACCATGAAACTCAATAATGTATGCAATGACAGTAAACATTAGAAGGCTAACTTACATCAAACACACTTAATATTCAGTGCTGACAAAGGCAACGTTTCTTTTCTTCTTCATGCAGGGCATGCAGATAACCCTTACACTTCCTGTGTTGGAAAAAAAACTGCAGCGGCAACTGTCTGACACATCTGGAGTGGGGGGGAGGCCAGGCAGGAGTGAAAGCGAACTACTGGGGGAATGGACAGCGTTTGATCGAGGAAAGGTGCGTTCGAATGGCATCGACTTGTGTTTTAGATACGTAAATATTACATGCCTTTTAACAGATGTTTTTTTTTCTCCTTGTAAGAAGGGCAAAAGGATTGCATACGGCAGTATAGCTAAGGTTAGCTTGTTAGCATTGTTGGCTAGCCATCAACATTGTCGATATATCTTGGCTATGTGGCTAGCTATCGTGAGCTAACTATTTATATTTGTTAGGATTGTCTGATGCTTGGTAACTACCTGTGGTTTTCATGTGTTTGTGTAGCGACTGCTTTGGTCCTAACGCGGAGCTATGTCGCTGGCTTTTAAGCTTGCTGATTGTCATAAAACTAGACGAGGCCAGTGTACGTTAGCTTGTTAGCTTTCAGACTGGGTGTGTTTATGTAAGCACTATGTATGTAGCGCTTTTAAGCTAACGTTAGCGTTCTGTTCCAACCAAGCCCAAGCCAAGGCAAGGCAAGCCAAGAGATCTGAGTGAGTCTTCGAACTCGGCAAGCTTCAGTAGCGCGTATCAGCGGCTTGCTGAGCTGGGATATTTTGGTGTTCAGAAGGAGAGGACCTTTTTTATATACATATTATAATTGTAATGACATATGCTGCATACTAAGTATGAACAGTTTAAGCATTATAACAAATAGTCGGTAAATTATGTGTTCTACAGGCAGTGTCAGTGCGTAAGCGAACTACTGATGTCATCTAACTGTCCAAAGCCAGCGGTTTGGTGGGTCTACTCTTGCCGATGTCTATTAGTTCTTCTTCCATGCCGTATGTAGCATCTGGACAAACTGTAACTGGTTCAATTTAGCTTTGCAAACAAAATCAGTCTTGGGAGAGTGCGCTTGCGTTAGTGTTTGAGCTGCTAGATTTTGTGTAATTTTCATTTCCTTTTTATTTGCGCGGTATTGAGCCCACTGTCATAGTTGAGTTGTAAACAATGTACAGCCTAATAGCCGTGCAAAGGATCAGGGCATACTACGTCACGCAAGTGAACCAGTCTCTCTCCTTTGATCCGAGGTCAGCCTGAACACCTGAACTTGATTACATCTAGGACAGATGTGCCTTCCTAGACTATGACAATGATTTTGACTTGGTACCAAGTGACCGAGACCATGTCATTGTCCTCCTCTTCCGGGCCTAGCCAGCTAGCTACTACAGTTTGAAGCCAGCCACTTACAAAATGAGGGACAGTTTCACCACAAGACCTGTCAGATTTGGAAACGAGCAAAAGAGAGAGAGAGCCAAACCAGTTAAGCCTTTTGCTTGAGTAGGCATTATGGCTTGGGCCTGTTAAACCCTGTGATTTTTATAGTCATCGTGGTTCTTTTCAGGATAAACTGTAAAATTGTATTGGCAATACTGCATCCCCCTATGGCCTCAGTGTTGATTGGGTAATGCATGGGGAAAGCTTATATGAGTGTCCTAGATAGGTTTTGTGGCTGGATGGGATCCAGCAGAGATCCTCATGTTACTTTCAAAGATAAGATGTTGAGGATATTGATGTTTTTATATGAGTTGTTGTCATTAATAGGAATCCTTATGATGAGTAACGCCCTTGGTAGAAGGGGAAGTATATTTGCAAGGCATTTGATTTTCTTTCTGGGCTTGGCTAAAGATTCAGCTCGGCTGCCAAGCAATGCAAGGAGAATAATTTTCTTTATTCCCTATCGAGCGTCGTTCAAACACTAGGGAAGTATTTTTATCAGCAGTTATTAGGCCATGCCCAGCAAATATGCAAAGCTTAATTTCCCTTGCTATTTTGGATAGCCGTTCTTTTTAATTAGGCTAGAACTTTGCTCCTGATTGTGCCATAGTGTTCTTTAGACACCCTGGCTATACCCTAATAATCCTGTCAGTTATTTGTCAAATCTGCGTTTTGGAGGGGTGTTTTCGAGGTACTAGAGCAGGGCTGACCGCAATTTTTACAAGAAAAAAAACAAAGTTCCATGGGCTACGAATTGTTTTTATCATTTAATAAAAAGAAAACAAAAGAAAAAACATCGAACTATCTATCTACTACCCTCCCTCCAGGACTCTACGTTTCTCAACACATTTCCCCTGTAACTCTCTGTTGGAGAGTTTCGTGTCTTTTCACCATGGCCTGCATGTTTAGCAATTTTGGCTTGGTTTGCTCCTGCAGCACAAGCGCTTTTTCTAAATAGGTGAAATGTTGCTGATTTTGATGAAAGCATTCACTGCTTGCTTGCTGACGCCACCTCTTTTATTTTATTTTTTGTTAGAAATCTATTTATTTAAATTTTTTTATTCAATAAAATATGCGATGGGCAGCTTTGCCTTTTTGAAGTGTTTTTTTTTTTTTTTTTTTTTCGGCCACTGCCAGATCAGGCTACTTCTAGCGGAGAGAGAAAACAGTGGAGGTTGTATATAAAAGGCCTGGCCACCAACCTTCCTCTAGTCCTTCTTAGCGTTCACATTAAGAACAGGGAGTAGAATACCTGTGTTTCCTCAACGGAACAGAAGGCTAATGTAAAGAAGGTTGTACACTGTTGAATATAGCCTAACATGCACAGGTGCTGTGTTCATAGTTTTCAACTTAAACTTAGCTGTGGAATTTATACGTAAACTAAAGTGTGTGTCTTGTGTTTTCCAATCCAGCCAATGGGAGCCATGCCGGCGACTGACTCCCCGTAGACGCGTCCCTGCCACTGAACATGCCATTTTTTTTTGGCTGTCCTTCAACCCAGCTCTCAGTCTCTTCAGTATGCATGATGTTGGCAGAGGCCTCTGCTAGGTTTAACATGCATACTACTTTCCGTGCCAATAGTCTGACTTAGGGCCGTTTATAAAGATAGCGTGTAAATAACGCCCACATCCTACTCAAGTCTCACGTTGTGGTTTTTTACAACTTTGCTTCTTTTCCATCGCAACATTTTCTTTGTTTTTTTGCCAGACTCTGAGCGTATGGACTGTGTGGGACAGGTGTCTTGGCAAGCTATGGCAATCGGAGAAAGTGTTTACGGTCTCAAGAGTGCTGACCGAGAGAGTCAATGTGCAGAGAGGATCCTGCTGAATTGCCCGGGAGAGGCAGCCAGGCAGGAGGGAGGATGGGAGGAAGAGAGGGAGAGAGGGAGGGAGGGAGGGAGGGAGGAGGAGAGAGGGGCAGAGTGGGGCAGATGGGTAGGGACTGGGTTTCGGCTTTAGACCTGAGACGTTTCGTAGATTTAGTAGCATTGCGTCACCATAGGGAATGCATTGCCGCAACATGCTAAGACCTACACCGAGGCTGTCATCTCGTCATCCTGCACTAAAAACCTGCTCGCCCAACCCTCATAGGGCTAATCATGTCTGACATCATGGTAAAGTATGAAGCCCGTTTGTTTTCGATGTTTTATTATCGGTACGAAGATGATGTGCCGGTTCTGTGTGTTTTAAGATCCACATGCTGTGCTTTACCTGGAGTGACTCTTCTCCCGGTACACAGAACCAGATTTTCCTCTTCTGGTGCCAAGTCAAACCTATAGAAACACAGCCATAATGCTTCTGCCAAGCTCCAGGTGTGCCATTAATCCCCTCCCTCCCTCCCTTCTCCCTCTCCTGGAAGGTTGCGTTTGTGAGCAACATCAAGTGCGGAGTCACTGTGTCTTCATGGCTGTGCGCGCCGTAAGGATTTTTTCATCTCCAGCCTGAACATCTGCTCGTTCATTTGTATTTTTTGGGGGGTTTAGCAAATGATTGGTGTGCACTTCAGATGACTGGTGTGAATAGTAAGGTTGCTGTGTCGTGTGTTTTCTCTCACGACCGCTGCTCAGGGCATTACTGAATCCTGAGCTGGATTGGGGACGGTGCTGGCATGCCATCTCCATTCTTGGACGGGGGGGGGGGGGGGGGGGGGGGGGGCTGCTGTTCTCCCTACGGTCATTCCATGTGAAAATGCCCAGCTGCTGGATCTGATTCCAAGTTTAGACAATTATTTTTTTTCTGCACTTGTTCCCATATGGGAATAGCCTGGTCAAAAAGATTGTCCTAAGCCAAACCAGTTGTAATAAAAACCTGAATGTAGGCCTACAGTCCGTCACATGGCCTGCCTTATCGTACAGTCAAATAAGTCCTGTGTGTCATTTTCTAACACCCACTCCCTCACCCCCCCTTTATAAAGCCTCAGTAGGAGACTGCTTTTTCAGAGAAGACAAATGGATGTCCAGTGTTGCACGTTGTCCTGCCAAAGAATGAGGAGGCAGTTGGCACAGGACGCGCTCGAAATCATACACTATTTTCTATGGCTTGTGCGAATTTGAAGTGCTATGTTGGCCGGAAGGTACTCTTGGGTTGGCGTGCATCTATTTCTGGCGTACATTTCTCTGGCTCATTTGTATACTCTAGCCCAAGCCTGTTTGCCTGTACGTTCACACACAACGTTCCCTTTAGACTAGGCTTATGAACTCCAACCCAGGCAATCCCAGCCTCTGCTTTAAGGCTAGTATTACCATAGCTGCATTGTATCTGTTCCTCTTTTTACTCTTCTTTTCCTGTTTTTTTGTCTCTTCTCTAATTTGAATCTTTTTTCCTCCAGGCCGTCGACAACCTGGAGAGACACATCCGAGCCATGGAGGACGGCAGCGCCTACATTGAGTTTGATGTGCCCGAGTTCAGCAGCGTGCTCCTCCACCAGCTCAACGAGCTGCGTCTCCAGGGCAAGCTGTGCGACATCGTGGTGCACGTCCAGGGGCAGCCTTTCCGCGCCCACAAGGCCGTGCTGGCCGCCAGCTCGCCCTACTTCCGCGACCACTCCTCCCTGGGCACCATGAGCGGCCTCTCCATCTCCGTCATCAAGGACCCCCGGGTGTTTGAGCGCCTCTTGGCCTTCTGCTACACGGGCCACATGGCCCTGCAGCTCAAGGACGTGGTCAGCTTCCTGACAGCCGCCAGCTTCCTCCAGATGCAGACCATCATCGACAAGTGCACCCAGATCCTGGAGGGCATCCACGCCAAGATCACCCTGCCCGTCTGCGGCGGCAGCGGCGGCGACTGTAGCCCCGAGAAGGAGAGCTCCCAGGGCGGCCACAACGGCGTCAAGGACAGCGGCCTCTTTGTCAACCCCACACAGATCTCCCCCCCGTACTACTCCCGGCAGAGCGCCGAGTCTCGCGCCGAGCAGAAGGGCGGCGGCGGTGGGCTGGGCCGCGTGCGCCTCCTGCAGGCTCAGCAGCAGCAGCAGGAGGAGGCGCAGTCAGACCGCGGCAGCAGCGACGGCGTGTCGGAGCTGGAGGCGCCCGCCGAGGGCGAGACGGAGCAGGTGGAGCTGATCGGCAAGGACGGCATGGTGACGGACGTGCACGTGAAGGTGGAGAGGACGGAGCGGCCCACGTACTCGGACAGCTCGTCGGCGGGCGACGACGGCTACCACACGGAGCTGGTGGACGGCGAGCAGGTGCTGGCGGTCAGCGTGGGCTCCTATGGCCCCGTCATCCAGGCCACGGGCTACTCCTACTCGGGCCTGTCCTCGCCGTGCTTCGTCAGCCTGGCCGGCTCCAGCCCGTCCCGCTCCATCCTCAGCGGGTTCCGAGGCGGGCGGGCGCGGCCCAAGCGGCCGGTGGCCATCGCGCCGGACGTCAGGCCAGGTTCTGACGGCGGCGAGGGGGCTCCAGGCGGAGGAGGGGGCGGCGGAGGGGGCAGCCTGGAGAACGACGTGCGCGAGCGGAGCCTGCGCAGCCAGTGGTACCCCTACAACGAGCGCCTCGTCTGCATCTACTGCGGCAAGTCGTTCAATCAGAAGGGCAGCCTTGACCGCCACATGCGCCTGCACATGGGCATCACGCCCTTCGTCTGCAAGTTCTGCGGCAAGAAGTACACCCGGAAGGACCAGCTGGAGTACCACATCCGCGGCCACACGGACAACAAGCCCTTCCACTGCCAGATCTGTGGCAAGTGCTTCCCCTTCCAGGGCACGCTCAACCAGCACCTGAGGAAGAAGCACATGGGCGCCTCAGAGGGCAGCAATCACGTGGACTCTCCCGAGCCCACGGAAGGGAGCTTAGGTCAGAGGGAGCCCGAGGAAGGCCCTGACGGGACAGCGTTCGAGCCACACGGCCAGGAGGAGATGGCGGCGGTGGATGACATGGAGGAGGAGGGTTCAAAGTGCAGTCCGGAGGAAGCAGATGCATCCAGGTGTGATTATTAGACACCTGGTGGGGTTTGGTGGAAGAGTTAAGTCACATTTTTAGAGCTAAAGGAATTTTTTTTTTCCTTCTCTTCTACTTTTTAAAAATGGCTCCCTCTGGCTTTGAGCCTACCGGGTGTGCAGGTTTTCTGCCTGTCAGTTTTGTTAAAGTCGAATTGGATGCAGTAAAGAAAAGGGTGCTTTTTAAAAGAACGGATTTTTTCAAAGGGAAGGGATTGGCAACTTAAAATTATACTGAAGTGGTCACAATAACCAAGGCCCCTTTTCATTTTGTTTCCTTTTTTTAATTTTTCCATGTTTTTTAAACATATTTACAGAGTTATATAGGCATGTTGCAATAATTGATAATGTGAACGCTCTGGTAAGATGCTTGTCATGTCACCTTTTAACCTGACCTGTCTGTTTTTGCACATGTGGCCAAAGAGAGGTCAATCGCCCACAAGGAATGATTTTTCTGCCAGTGCAAAGCTTCGTGTGACATATCCGCTTAATACCTCATAATACAACTACATACTCATAACAATGACAGTATTCTAACTCCAATGGAATTCTACCCGCCAGGGAATTCTACCTCATCGCCCAGAACCTATCCAAGCGTTCTCTGTCCGTTCTCAGTGCAGTAACCATTTCGTTTTTTAGGGTGTTTGTATTTCATTGCCAAACCACGAAGATCCTCTGAACACAAAGCATTGACACTAAGTGAAATATTCCTTGCTGATTGTAACAGTTTATGGACGACCTGGTGAAATGTGTTTTATTTTTATTTTTTTTATTGTCCACAGCCAGGACTAAAGCGTTGGTGATACAAGGTGCTGCAGTTTGTTAAGGTGATTTAAGAATAAAAAGGAATCTTTGTGTTGGGTGACGGCAAAGTAAAAACATTGAATATGAGAACAAAGGTTTCGATTTTAAGGTATGTTTTTTTCCACTGTCTTAACAAGGTTTGTTGAGTGTGTTTTCCACTGCTTCGTAACAGTTTCAGGGACTCTCGTAGAGCATCAAATCTTGTGAACAAGTTCCTTTTATTTTAACAGTAATTCTCCGTATTTTATCATGTCCCCTGGCTTCATCCAAGACCATGATACCAGTCCTATGATCACCGCCTGAGACTACGTTTAGTCAACCGATGTGTGTTGTACAGTAGAGGCTGTTAAACTGTATCCACGTGATGGTTTTGAGTTCTTCTCAAACACAGGCAAGTCATTCAGTGTATCCCATCTCGGCTGCGTTTTCACGGCACTTCTTTTTTATTCTTCTTTTTGAATACCAAACCGTTTCATGTGCGACTGTTTATGTTCTTGCCTGTAAGCTGGAGTGGCCTAGCTTAGTGCTCAGCCTGTCAGTGTATCTGTTGGAGCCAGAGAGCCCCTTATTATCTCAGCACAGCTCTGGATCGCTGCAGCACTTCAGCAATAGGCTGAGAATATGCAAGCGGAAAGAACTAAAAAAGATCCTCAGCCATTTTGCGATAGTTTTTCTTTTTTGAGAGAGATTATTAGTTCTGTTTTGTATTCAATTTTGGTGCATTCGTCAATTCATTTATGTGTTCCTGTTTTAGTCGGAGGATCAAACTTTGATCAGTTTGATCTATCGGAGAGTTGACAGTTTTGGTAAACCATGTAAAACTCACAAGGCGGTTTATGGTGAAGACTCAGTAGATTATGATCCAAAGTATTGGTGCAATTTGCTAGCGGAATGGTGGTCAGTGACTCTGGTACAGTGATGTGCTGTAATTTCTAAAGTCGTGAACATCCGTGTTCTCCATAGTTCTGTTCAAATGAAAGACAAACTGCCACCTGCATTGGTTTTAACCAAGCAGTGTGTCATTCTTAATGAGGCCTACTTCAGAAGTGTGTGACTTAGGACACTGCAATTGGATCCGTGACCCTTCTACCAAGACATATAGGCTATTTTTATACCATGATTCAATCACCAAGTTTGTTTAAATCGCCAACACAAACAATACGTGTACATTTTCATCTTATTATTAGTATTGGTAGTTAAAAGCACTTGTCTGTTTGTGTTTTTTTTGTGGTGATGTCTTTTTCTTTCTTTTTTTCTTTTTGAGTGGCTCTTTGACTATGTCCCTCAGTATGTTTTCTTACATGCCATTTATGTTTGATGCCTTTTAAGAATGTTTTCTTCATTTTTCTTTAAAGTTTTTTTTTTTGTATTCAGACCTTGTCTAAATGATTTTTATTTTCAGTACAGTTTCATTAGTTTACTGTAATTCACACCTTTTATTTTCTCGTCATTTCTTTAGTGTTCTTTGTGGTTTAGGGTGTTATTGTGGTTTGCATAATAACCCTCTAATGTTAGTTTACCGGGGCATTCATTTCCCGTTGATTACTCACTACAACAGTCACACCGTTTCCAACCGGCCGAAGGGACACGTAGTTTACAACTTAAGGTCTCAACTCAAGATTTTGTGAATTTTGTTCAAATCAAAAAAAAAATTTGTGTAAATTTTCTTTTTTGTTGTTGTCACCCATTGTCAGTTGCATAATATTCATAATTGTTTTTGAATGCTTTCAATGTTGAATTGGTATTTTTGTGCTCTTGCTATGTATGGTTGAGTACTGTACAGGTTTTCACATCAGAGGTGACCTGATCCAGGTCTCTGTCTCTGGATAGTCTTAGGAAATCTCTGTCAATCTGCGCAAAAGAACATTTGGAAATTTTAAAGTAATTGAACTATATTTTCACCTACTATTTGATAGTGTTTAAAGGTACAGACTACAAAAGAAAATAAGATTGTGCCAAGAGTTCAAACCAAAGACTTCACAAAAGAAACAGGCGTAGCAAATAAACCTCCAAAGAGAGTGAAGGGAGCGCTTGACAGTAAGACTGATTTGGATACAGACCTGAAGAAATGGGTCACCTGAATTTTGGTAAGGTCCCGATCTCATCCATGAGATTCCTCTGTATGCTCCTATCACTGCAAGCAGCATACCTAGTTAACGAAGCCATAACCTGTGCAATATGTGGTACTTCTAAAGAGGCCATGCTATACAGAAGGTAGAATGATTTAGTTGTTGTTTTTTATAAGTGGCACCCAAAACTTAGTGCCTTGCCACAAGAAATATCACTTTGTTGAAGAACGACATTCAATTGTAAATTGAGATTTGCTTGATTGAAGAAAGAAAAAAAAAGATGATATCATGTCACTATCACTATCCATTTTGAACAGGTTTTCTTTTCATAACATAAAAAACGTGGGTGAAAAGGTGATGAGATCACACTATGTTTGCGTCTAATCACAATCAAATGAATCATTGCAGCAATGTGTCTCCCCTGAGTTCCAACTCATTTCCGCCGCATGTATAGCTGCATTTTTTTTTTGCTTCTAACCCAGAGGACAATCCAAGGAATTATACATTTAAATGTCCAATTAAGAGGATTAGACCTTTTCTTTTCTTTTTTTTACCTCTCCTGAGACTCTCCTTTTAGTACATCTGGCAAGGGGAACAGCTGCATGAGAGTGAGTAGTTTCTCAATTGATCATTTATTGATCATTTATCGAGCGAATTAGGCTGAGCTATCCCTGGAACAAAAAAAAAAAAAAGCTCCAAATTTCGCTACAAAATTGTATAGAAATGCCAATAGATATTTTTGTACTTCAATATTAATTCATATTTGTCTCATCTGGCATGCCTACCTGGGTAAATAATTACCGTTCCAGTCACCCAGAATGCACTCCGCTGTAATAGTCTCATTTACTTATCTTACCTTCTTTCTTTTTTGTTAGTTTTTTTTAATCGGGGACCTTTTATTCTGAAATGGTGCTTTTATTAGACTGGTCAGGTTATTTATTGATTTTTATCTTAACAAAAATAAATATATAAATATATATATATATAAACATTATAGGGGAATGGAGGGTTAATTTGTATAGAGAAAAAAAAAAGATTTTCTTTTTTTGAGCTATAGTTACTAATATCACAATATCCACCTGCCACCTGAACCTGACATACACTTACATTCTTCACTTTGTTTCCAAACCTCGGAAGAGAAGCATAAAAGGCTTTATGGGCCGGAAGTAATCAAAAGGCGGTGTTTACAGGGCAATGCTGTTGGACTACTTTTCAAATTAGCAGCTCGTCCTATTAACTTTTTTTGATAAAAGAAAATTACTTCACTCACTTCAGGTAGTTTACGAACACTGATACAGACTAAGGAAAATCTTTTGAAGTCTTCCATATAGCTTTTCTGTCGATTTTTCTCTCCACTGTGTATGTTATACAAAAGCAATAACCTTATTAATAAGGGCAGTGTATTGGTATCATGGAGCCTGATTTTATCTGGGCTTGTCATTTAAAATAAAAACTGAATGTCAGGGAGCTGTTTAATTGAAATAGGACCAGGATTTGTTTTTGTTGTCTGTGAAACTATAAATCAGTTGAACTATTCCTTAGATGGAACTAGTGCTGCTGCTTGGTCTTCTAAGAACACATCCAAAAAACAACAAATGACCGTCGGTGTTTTTCTGAACCTAGCATATGTCACTGATAGTGTCACCAACAGAAACCACTCAATGGCACGGTTTCAAAGTCATACCTTCATCTGTGTCAAATAAAGAAAGGGATTTATTTGGGGGCTGTATAAGCCATTGTTGGGAGAAACTTGTCTTGCTTTCATGGTGGAAATGGAAAGATCCCCTCCCTCCTCAGACACTGAGACTGAAAGTCTAGTTGGTCAGGGTCACATAGAAAGTCACGTTCAGCGACTAAGGTAGATTCAGCAATGTGATTCCTTCAAACAGAATTATATCAACTCCAGGCACTTGTTAGTTGATTGGCCTTGTCATCAAATGACGTCAAAGGTTAGAGGACTCCTTCTGTCTTCCAGTCAGCTTGTTGTCTTAGTTTACCAGCACATTGCTGATTCTATCAATCATCCTGTCATTTTTCTTTATGAAACTCACATTTTTGTTAGTTAACAGAGGCTTTTATCCAAAGCGACTTCAAAGGAGATTACATGTGCATGCGTTGCTGACGGTGGTGTTCCCAAGTGGGGTTTGAGCTCATGACCTTTAGGTCACCAGGTAGCAGTCCTACCCACTAGGCCCACCCCCTTTTCTATCTCTTGTTCAGGTCTCAGGCACCTATGTATTCGGTGATGTGAATCATTACAAAGAAAGACTAGAACTCTGGGTACAGTGTTGTAGACTGGGTCACTTTGGCCGTACTGCATATGGCCATGGTTACCCAAAAAAAATTAAAAAAAATAATAAAATGTGCATTTGTCTTCAGGTGGGGGAAACGAGTCCTTAAGCCGGTGGTTCCCCAAACACACTGCCTCAGCGGGTTTTCACTGAGCCCACATTTGTTGTTTTCCTTCTCTGCATGCACGTGACAAGCACAGGGCTTAGGCCTGAGGAATAGAGAGGGGAGACATGGGGCAGTCTGTACATTAACACCATGAAGGCATGAATCTATTTATCTCCCGTTTGTCCACTTTTACACACAACCTCACAACCCAACTGTGAACCTCAGAACTCTACTGTTTTTTTTCTATGACTATGAAGTAAATAAAGCTAGCTAGAGCTGACATTGTATCTATTAACTTGCCATTTATGAATTTTTATTTTATAGCATGAAATAAGATATATTTATTCAAATTATATATTTTACTCATAATCATTCTGTGCTACTTTATTTTGGTTCTTAAGCTTGTAAATTGCTTTTTTATGATACGACATGTCAATAGAATAATGCGTTTGTTTGTAAAATAAAGATGCTGATTTGGCTCCAATCTTGGTTTGAATGTTTGTTTTTGACAGTCTACATTGTGATTTCAAGTTGGTCAGCAGGGGGAATATTTTAACTTAAAGGTGCAGTATGTAGTTCTAGAGAATTGGGGGGGAAAATGCAAGAATTTGAATCACAACACTCAAAAAAGCCAACCTCCTGAGTCTTTGGTCCCTCCTATCCCTCTCAATGGCCCATACCACACATGCCCGTGCGCTCTGACTTGTGTTGTGCATACTTCCGGTTCTCACCAACAATGCATAAAGCGATGTCTGATTCCAAGGTGAGAAACAAAAGAATCCCGAACGTCTGATCGTAAACGCTCAAAAACTGAATGGTTCACACCAAAGCAACGAGCAGAGACACAAATGACCGTTTCCATAGTAACGACATAAGCTAACGTAAACAAAACTAATTTCGTAATGTAATTCCCCTGTTATTATGAGCAATCGTTTTTATTTAGCTGTGATTGGCACCATAGCTACTATACGTTGCTGAGTATAACCAACATATACATGTAAACAAATAATGCCTTTTTGACAAATCTGGCGCGATTTGACACGCCAAGTTTTTTGCAAGGACATTCAGCCGCCTTGCAACTAGTTCACACCGCTGCTACTTTTGTTTGCAACACGAATTGTAACAACAAGCTTGTTTGGAGGGTGACGCTGTAAGCAGACCTGTATTTTAGGTAGCTCTTACTCCTTGCAAAAAACTCCCCTGATTGGTTTAGGGTTAGGCAGGCGTCCCTAGATTTTTTTAAAAGCTGAATACAGGGTCCAGCGCGCTCATATATAGCTCACCTTCTCTCTGAGCGTTTGGTTTAATGATATCCTCCAGGAGGTATGTAATGAACGTAAAAAAACATACAAAATGTAATTTATTGCTAGAAATTGAAACTTACATACTGCACCTTTAAGACCTGAGTTAGTAATGGATGCCTAGATGCATCAAAAAAGTGCCCCACTAGACCTGTTTCCTAAATTAATTTTAGTTAACCTTAACACATTTGACTGTTCACACCACAGTTCATAGCTCTGTAAATACAATGTGTTTGGTATGGATTGTTCGCGTTCACACTGCAACTACAAGCAACCACGCTAGCACATTTTAGTTCAGTTTAGTTCTGGGATGCAAAAGTACTACGCTTCCTTCTTCGTGATAGCTGGACTGTATTTCTAGCAAAGAACCACCAGAGGGCGCCTAAGTATAACTGACGGTAGCAGGGCCCTTCGTAGTCATCTCAAGTATGCCTATGCGTAACGACTTTACACTATAAACGTGAATCAATTAAATGTAATTAATTTGTGTTGAGATTCATGACCATTGTTTGGTTGTAAAGAACTAAATTGGACTGAATTTAGCTGAAATGAGAAGAGGTGTGGATGAGCCTTTTCCTTGAATCCTAGACTTCTCATAAATCAGTGTTGCCGAACTTGACGATATGTCATTCAATTTGGATTACATTATGAATTATGATGGTCTTCTGAACACTCGACAAACTGAATTTTGTCAGACTGGTCCAATTTAGTCAAACCATAAAAAAAGTGTTCCTTCTTTTAAGTTTATTTCTAGTTGTACCAACTTTAGTACCAAGTTATTGAGTTGTTATCCAGATTTAGTGCACACATTTCAAACATCAAATATGGACTTATTCAGTGGGAATAAAAAAGGTGGAAGTAACAGTGACCTACAGTTTTTATAATGAGCTTAATCCTGGCGAGTAACACAAAGTGAACGCACTACCTAACAAGCTATTTTTCCTTGCTCACTCTCACTGGATTTTACAATTGTATGTTTATATAGCATATGTACAGTACTGTGCAAAAGTTTTAGGCAGGTGTGAAGTCTTTAAATTTAGAAAATTTATAATCTAAAAAACTATAAATTTTCATTGTTTATTTTTTTATCGATTCAAAAAATACAAATTGAGGGAAAATCAAATCTGTATCAAATCAACATTTGGTGTGACTACCCTTCGCTTTCAAAACAACATCCCCTGCCTAAAACCTATGCACAGTACTGTATGTAATGGCTGTTGTCCCCCTCTGTGTTGGAAGTATGCATCCGAAACGGGCAATATAATCGTCTAATTGATAGAAATGAATAATACTGTACAAAGCTACAGTATTTGAACTAGGTTTGGTTAATTCAAATTACCAATTGTGTAGTTGTATGTACAAAGCTACAGTATTTGAGCTAGGTTTGGTTAATACAAATTACCAATTGTGTAGTTGTATGTACAAGGCTACAGTATTTGAACTAGATTTGGTTATACAAATTACCAATTGTGTAGTTGTATGTACAATGCTACAGTATTTGAACTAGGTTTGGTTATTACAATTGACCAATTGTGTAGTTGTATGTACAAGGCTACAGTATTTGAACTAGATTTGGTTATTACAAATTACTCATTGTGTAGTTGTATGTACAATGCAACAGTATTTGAACTAGGTTTGGTTATTACAAATTACTCATTGTGTAGTTGTATGTACAATGCAACAGTATTTGAACTAGGTTTGGTTATTACAAATTACCAATTGTGTAGTTGTATGTACAAGGCTACAGTATTCGAACTAGATTTGGTTATTACAAATTACTCATTGTGTAGTTGTATGTACAAGGCTACAGTATTTGAACTAGATTTGGTTATTACAAATTACTCATTGTGTAGTTGTATGTACAATGCAACAGTATTTGAACTAGGTTTGGTTATTACAAATTACTCATTGTGTAGTTGTATGTACAATGCAACAGTATTTGAACTAGGTTTGGTTATTACAAATTACCAATTGTGTAGTTGTATGTACAAGGCTACAGTATTCGAACTAGATTTGGTTATTACAAATTACTCATTGTGTAGTTGTATGTACACGGCTAAAGTATTTCAACTAGGTTTATACCCCTTAACCTGCACGGACGCACTCACCAAGCCCCAGAGCACAGAATGGCTTTTGTACCCTCTTGGTCTGTAGCTTGAGAAAATGGGCTATAATAAACCAAATTGGTTGTACAGAAATAAAGTTTTTCATGAATCCATGCCCTGTGCGCTGGCCTTTAACTTTAGTAGAAAAAAAATAGTACTATGGTGCCAAGAGGTTGAATTAGAGGCCGGCACTTTCACAAGTGGCTTTGTTGAGTGTATTTACCTGTGCTGCTGGTGCGGTGTTTCTAATGGCACGGGAATGAAATGGGCTAATTACTGTGGTCCAGTTACACCAGGTGGGAATTTTGGTGACATTACAAACATCTCTCGGTTTTCCACTTGACTTTTTTTATTCTATTCCCATTTTCCATGTCTTTTTCTGTTTTCACTGGACCTTTGTGTGTTGGTTTTAGTAAGAGATTACAGGTTCTGTGAGAGCTGAAACTATGAAAACCACCACTCTTAAAATACCTTTTGTCATGTGTATACATAACATATAACAACACTACTTAAACCCTGTCTGAGTCATGAACAGACCGTGAATATCTCCCTCGAGCGTTTGGTGTTCGTCTTTGGCTCAAACAGTCAATGTTTGGGTCTCTATGTGGCAGAGTACGGCATGAAACAACTTCTGGTATCATCTCAATCAGACCCTTTTATGGTATCTTGCGTTTAATCTGAGAAAGATGAAACAGCCTTGTTTGTAAGAAATTAGCACTAAAGAAAGAAATACAACAGGCATATTAGACAGAGCGACGGAGACAAAGCTGCCATACACAGCTTCACTACACAGAAACATCTTAATTTGCTGTAAAGTAAAAACAGCTTGTCAGCCAAAACACTTGCCTAATGATCGCCCATTTCCTGCCTAAAGGACAGGCAGACTTTCCCCACATGGCCTGCCAACAAGTTGCTTTACAGACAGCAAGGCTTTCCTCTATAAACCTCCTACTAATAAACGTACTGAAGCCTTGAGAAACTCTTTTACTGAAATCCTCATAACCAGGCACTGTATCTTATTCCCCCGAAACTGCAGGGGGTATTTTTGATCTGTTGTCTGCCTGGAGATGATTGCACAAACTGTAATCAGTAAATTCATACCATGGTTTTGTTTTATGTTGCCTGTCTTCGTTCTCCATCCAACGCAGTGCAAACAAAATGAACTGTTGATATGCTTTTTATGTATTGAATGATTTGTGTTGTTATTTCAATGATTTTTCTTGAGTGTCTATTTTCTTAAGAAAATACCTATGCAAATCATCATTCTTATCAATAATATTATTCATTTTTACACAGATTCATCCTGAAAAAGAGATTGTATCTCAGTTATACAGCCTGTTTAAAAAAAGGAAGAATAATTGCGTTTTCCCCTTCCAGAAGATTTACAACCGGGCTATTCAACCATACTCTTCCATGAATCATTCATCTACCATACGGCACAGTTTCACCAGCTCGCTCTTCAAGAGTCTCGGATGTCACCATGTTAGCCTGATAGACGTCGAGGGGGATTGGGGGGGGGATTGGGGGGTAGACTAGGCCACCCTGTCTCTCTGAAGGCTTTTCCACTGTGGTCGAGGACGATGCCCTCTCTGTTTATGGAGACGATGAGACAGCGTCCCCCTTTACGCCCCCCCACCACCCCACCCCTCTCCAGCCCTGTTCTGGTCTGGTGTTTCCTAGACGTGGCTCAAAGAACACAGCCGGAGAACAGAGTGCTGACTTGAAGGGAAAGCTGGATGACTCCAGACTCAAACCTCCCCTCTGCGTGTGTTCCCATGTCTCGTGAGGAAACGGTTCTCGGATGAAGATGACTTACAACTGAAGACTTATTTTTCCACAGTTTAGTTTGCAAGTTGTATTGCAGGAGTAGCTCACGCAGATTCAATGACCGTGCTTTGAAACAGGAGACATTTCTAGTGCTTGAACAGGTTTTGTGTTATTATATGACACATTTAACTTGAATTAAAAGCATATTTCAACAATACAAGGTTCCGTTACTTAACAAAGGTACATCCATGGTGATGGAACGTACAGGTAGTGTCCCATCGCCATGGGTACCAAAGCAGGGGTACATTTTAGATGACAGTATAAACGACATTTGAATAGATGGTAGAAACTGACAGATCAACAGACGTTTGACTAGACTAACTGTCGCCTGCTTAAAACTGTTAGACATCCGGGACAGCCCAGCCGATGCCTTCTTCCTCTGCTTTGAGGGGAGAGCAGGGTCCATCTGTAGTGACTGATAAAGTGCAACGGGTCTGGCAACCCAATGTGTGACAGCTTTTTCACTCCCGCTGCAGAAACTTACTCCCTACCTATGGTTGTCCATTGAGTTTTAAAAATGCGGCCTTGGACGAGGAGCATTTAAAGCAGCCAACACACAAAGCAGTTCACACAAGCTGTGAATGTTTTAGCAATTTAAAGCTGAATTAACTGTTAACAGTATTCTTTAAGTTCTCCCGACTAAACTAGCCTTCAGCCATGTTTTCCCCTCCTCGTTTTCCAGTCGTACAACTTCAAACGGTGGAACACAGTCACAGGGGATTGTGCTGTAGGATCAAAAAGGCTCTGTTGAATTCCTAAAGTGAGGTGGCTGAACTACAGAGCACTGTGTACCAGAGTTAGTGTTATTTCTTTGTAGTCTGCCACGTTCTGTTTGTCAGCTACAAAGTTCCACTTTGGTTTCTGTGGTCGATGCGGGCTAGAGCTAGACTACAGACATGGGGTCTCCGCTTTCATGGACCTCTCCTCTGTGCACCATCGAGAGAGAGAGAGAGAGAGAGAGAGAGAGAGAGACAGAGAGAGAGAGAGAGAGAGAGAGAGAGAGAGAGAGAGAGAGAGAGAGAGAGAGAGAGAGAGAGATAGAGAGAGGAGAGAGAGAGAGAGAGAGAGAGAGAGAGAAGGAGAGAGAGAGAGAGAGAGAGAGAGAGAGGAGAGAGAGAGAGAGAGAGAGAGAGAGAGAGAGAGAGAGAGAGAGAGAGGGGGGACATTGTAAGAAACAGAATGAGAGGAGGGAGGAAAAGAAACAAGAGAGAGAGAGAGAGAGAGAGAGAGAGAGAGAGAAGGGAGGCTTGGGTGTGAGATGGCCGAATGGAAAGAATGAGAACCCGCCGGCTCAGAAAATTCCCCTAATCTCCAGATCTCCTGCGGAGCCAGGGTTAATGTTCCAGTCACTCTCTGCATCCTTCTCTTCCTTTGTGTTTTGCATACAACACTGCTGCCAAAACATTCCAGCACAGGCTCCATATCATGTACAGCTTGGCAGCCTTTGTTTATCTTCAAACAATTATCTTAACCGTTTTGATTTGATTTATCAACGACTGGGTGTATGCCACATACTTGGCCCATTGTGCAGAATAGGATCTGTCTCGTTGAAATATGACAAAAGCAATGATGTTCAGTTAACATGGCATGCAGTAGATTGTTTTAAATTACCTTCTTTGTATGCAGTGTGTGTGTGTGTGTGTGTGTGTGTACATTTCTTTTTCCAAAGTGCAGGGAACTGGAGTATGTTAGCAACTATAATGAAGAGGTTAGTCAGTGAACCAACACCCTCCTAACAGTCCCCTGGATCCCCGTGTTGCGTGGGAATGCGACCCGTGTTTGGTCCGCTAACATTGTGTCACTCAACAGTGTACTACAGGGAGAACAATAAACCAGTAAGAAAACACCAAAAACATTCGAGCTCTGCAGAGTTTATTGTACCTTTCTCAGCATCATACATTTGTTACATTGTGTTATATTACAAAATATATTTTATGTACAGTAAAATAAACGTGTTGGGTCAATTTACACCAACAGCCCAATACATTTATACAGTGCAAACTGTGCACGGTTTATTATTATTTTCCAATCCAATGAATGCCTGCTCCAAGTAATAGAGGTCATATTGAAACCATGACACATGGATTCATATGTAACTAAAACGCAGAGATAGAATAATAGCTGCGTGAAACAGCAGGTTCTTTTTTGTTTTCCTATGAATTAGTCTACAAGTACCTGAAGTGTCTACGGAAGGAAATGTAAAAAGCCGGTCACCGGATAATGTCTCCTGTGTCGTTATGAAGTACTACAAGCTAAATGTGTCATCTTACTGTAAGTCACACGTTCAAAGAGAGCAACATTATGGCGTCATCGTTTTCAAAGGCAGTGTGTGTACACTGTGTACCTGCTCAGATCAAAACAAGTGTCAAGTAACTAGTAAGTAAGAAATATGTAATGCCAGTGCATTTTGGGTGTCTGTACACTAGAGTAGACCACTGAAGGCATTCCACCCCTGTTTGGCCACATTTTGACTTTGATTGACATGTAAATATTGCACTTCATTTCACCCCCACCTTTTCTTCTGCTCCCTACCAATAGGAGTTCAAAGGGCACGTTGGAGACAACGCGTCGATCAGCGAGGGAAGACTCGAGAACAGCAGACGTCTTTTTCTTTGATCTATCTCTACTTCAACAGTAACATTCAGCTGCGCATGGCCGCCAAGAGATGTCCATAAAAAAATAACACAAAACCAGAAGAAAAACGTCCAGTACTACTAACCACCCCCCCCCCCCACCCCCCCACCCCCCCATCTCCTTAAACGTTTTTTTTTGTCTATTTTATTCCTTTCTCCCCCCTT
>JAPMUY010005466.1:162500-165000 GCA_026901105.3 Galaxias olidus
AGATTTCCCTAAGCCTCAGCCAGTCTGAATTGATGTTCGGTCTGAAACCAGTCTGTTTCTACAAACGCCAGCCGACATATTGCCTGTGTATCCTGTCACTGTATCCAAGGGAAGTCTATTGGAAGTTCTCAACTCAGATATGGAAAACATGACTCGTACGGGCCTTCTGGCTCCCAGGTTCAAATGAGATGTGAAAGTGTCTCTGTTAAACTTCACAGGGGGAGGTTTAATAGACTGACTCACAACTCAGGCACTCTAACCACATCAAACCTCCATCGATAAGTGGGTGCACCTACATCGTCTCCATGAGCTAATATCTCATATCCATGTAATTCCATCTATCTAGGACGTCTGTCAGAACGTTTAGTCCTGATCCAGTGTGTTTGTAGCCAAACCAGACACCACTTTAACTGTCGGAGGATACAGTCGGCTGGGCCCCGTCACTGTACACCATGGCAGGGTACGTCCTGCTGAGTGTGGCTGCTTAAACACAAGGCAGAGCTGCCTCTGCTTGATGATAAAGCCTCCAGCATCTGATACAAACTGATTCAAGCTTAGTGGTGCTGGAAAACATGACATCACCCAGAGTCTGATGTTTTCTCTGTGGCGTTACAATGTTCTCCTCTCTCTTTCTTACACACACACACACACACAGACACACACACACACACACACAGAGACACACACACACACAGAGAGACACACACAGACACACACACACACACACACAGACACACACACACACACAGACACACACACACACACAGAGAGACACACACACACGCACACAGACACACACACACACACACACACACACACACACACACACACACAAACACACACACACACACACACACACACACACACACACACACAAATAAACACAGACAGACACACATTTGCATGTGAGTGCTATCAGATTTAACACTTTTCCCCTCTCTCTCTCTCTCTCTCTCTCTCTCTCTCTCTCTGTCTTTCTCTCTCTCTCTCCTTTACCACATAAAACAAGACTAGTCTAGTCTAGTCTAGTCTTACTCTGGGCTGATTATTGAAACCCGAAAGGTGGGAGTTCTTCAGTGCTGGCCAGGAAATTGTTTGCAATGTTTCACACACACACACGCCCACAGAATCCAGTAAATGGGGTGCTGTTAACTGTTCAGCAAAAGCAAGTTGTGGCACCAAAATATTTCAATGGAAAATACTCACAGAGTCATGCGCATATTTTCCCTATACTGTTCAACTGGGAGTGTGTGTGTGTGTGTGTGGGGGGGGGGGGGGCTTGTCCTTTTATAAGTGGAAACATTCAATGAAGGCTTCCCCTCTTAGTCTCGAGTGAGACTGAATCTCAGAATGATCTCTGGCCTCTTGTTTATCCCACGGTGTCCATGGGGACCGATATCCACAAGCACAAACAACACGTGCTAAGCCTTTCTCCATTGTGTGGTCTGTTTGGGGCTGTCTCAAAGAGCCGCGGAGAACAACACCAGCTTTGTCGCTGCCCTCCAGGGCCTGCTCTGCTTCAGAGGAACGTGAGGGACTGGCTATTGTTTCTATGACAACGACGTGAATCACGGGCCGTGTGGTGATTAATGGGCGAGCGGAGAGACAGACAACAGGACACACACACGCACACTACCTCTGTCTCGTAAACACTGTAACTCAGTCTGGACAACAACACTGATTCTCCTTTTCCCCTCACTCTCTCACAGAAAGTTGACCTTCTCAAACCGACATGTTTGAAGCATCAAAGCAGTTGACAGATCAATCACATCAGCAATCCAAAAAACCTACCGGACGGCCTATTCATAGTGGAGGGGACGTAAGTGCCGCCGGGCATTGTGGGTAAAACAGGCGCCGGAGACTTCTGCGTCTGGTCGCTCTGGATCTCGTTGGTGAGCTGGCTGTTGACGCGGGGTATGGTCGGCGGGTGGAAGGGCTTGCCGCTGACGATGGGGGGCGACGCTGGCACCGATGGAGGTTGCTGGGGCCGGGGCCGGGGCTGGGGCTGGGGCTGGGGCTGGGGCTGGGGCTGGGGCTGGGACTGGGGCTGGGGCTGGGGCCGGGGCTGGGGCTGGGGCTGGGGCTGGGGCTGCTGGTGCCGGGGGACGGGGGCCGGCCTGGACCCCCCCGGACAGCGCTCCTCCAGCAGGGCGATGAGCACCGACTGGTTGGTGGCGAGCGCTGCCAGGTGCTGGTACTTGTGTTCCAGGTCCTTGTAGCGGTTGGCCAGCAGCTGGGTCTCGCCCGTGTGGTTGAGCACGCGGTTCTCCAGCTGGGCCAGCTCCAGGGCGTTGTCCCGCTTGCGGATGATCTCGTGCAGCAGCTGCGTGTAGAGCTGCGTGACGCGGGAGTTCATGTTGCGGCTCTCCTTGCGCAGCAGCTTGACCTCGCTGACCACACCCCCGTCCACCTCCACCAGGCGCTGCAGCGTCTCCAGCTGCACCTTCTGCTGACGCAGCTCCGTGCTCAGCCGCTCCAGCTCCTGTTTGCTGACCCGGGG
>JAPMUY010005466.1:175000-240000 GCA_026901105.3 Galaxias olidus
GCGTGCCTGCGTGCCTGCGTGCGTGCGTGCGTGCGTGCATGTGTGCGTGCGTGTGTGTGTTTACATGTGTGTGTGTGTGTGTGTGTGTGTGTGTGTGTGTGTGTGTGTGAGTGTGTGTGTGTGTGTGTGTCTGTGTGTGTGTGTGTGCGTGCGTGCGTGTGTGTGTGTGTGTGTGTGTGTGTGTGTGTGTGTGTGTGTGTGTGTGTGTGTGTGTGTGTGTGTGTGTGTGTGTGTGTGTGTGTGAGTGTGAGTGTGAGTGTGAGTGCGAGTGCGTAAGCAGAAGGAAAGTTAGTAATGCAGAGAATAAGCAGTGGTGCCAAATGTATTTTTTTCCCGCTTGGCTGTAATTGTAAAGTTTCCGATTATCCTGTTTTTCATCAGATCATGTTTGTTTATGCTTCAAACTAATCGTGTTTTTATTGCTCTGTATGTTTATTTACTAAAATGAAATGCATCCCATACAAAAAGAATTAAAAGCACAAAGCTTTTTAAAAGAACAGTTGATGTTTAATGTAATAATTTTTCTCATATTTTAAATACTGTCTAGGACAGTTTTCTGTTAAATGTATTTGAATTGCGTTTTTTTGTTTGTTTTTGCTGCTCTGGTCCCTGACTAACACACAAAAGAAACAACAATCCCAGCATATCTGGATTATTACTGTAAGAATTTCATAATGATGTAAAGCTTTATATAGCCTAGCTGATGGTGTCAGCCTTTTTTTTTTTTTACATTTTCTTTTTACTTAGATTGCAAAAAAAAAAAAATGTTGTCAGACAAGTATGAATTATCTGTGCCATTAAAATCAGTCTGGTAGGTAGTTTGGAATAATTGACAGTTACTGGTGCGTTTTACTGGTCTTCAAACACCATGGAACCATGTTGGACATCATACATTCCACGGGAATAATGCAAACATGTGCAACTTTCAGCCTTTTACTGTTGCGTTGTGTCAAATTAAAAAAACTGTCTGCAAACGGTTTTACAATGTGCAGGATTGGATTGGCCCTCACGCTATCTTCATTAATCTTACTCAGATGTTGCCATGACACCTTAGCGCATGCGATCATCCTTTGAGCAGCCCCTCACTTCTATCTAAAATAGAACTCATGTTTTAATCAAAGCCATGTTTTACAAATACTACACTTTTAAAGATGAGACAATTGCGAAACAAGGAACTTTGGAGATGAACTTTCTCTGCTCCAGATATGTTATTCGAAGCACAACGTTGTATATGAGTGTAGTAGCAGTCAGCTTTGGTTCCTTTCCGTACATAAATGTTGACATATAGGGTTTTTTGTTTTTGTTTTGTTCTAAGGCATATCTGCCCTCAGCCAGCGAGGGCCTATATCGTAAGCCTGGAGCCGATGGACATGGGTGAATGCTGTTTGAAAGAGGTATCATTGAGACAGTCTTGATGTCCCTGGCAAGAGCAGTTTAGGAATATCATCTAGATATATTTAAACTGTTTAGTTATTTTTAACATAAAAGTAAGAAAACAAAAATGTGTTTCAGAGTCTTACATTTTCTTACATATATCATTTATTACATATATCCAAACTGGGCTAAAAACCTATTATTGGCAGTGCCGCCTCTCTAATTTTTTTATTTTATTTCACTATTCTTCAAAAGTTACCGAAGAAAAAGCTGCCACCAGTAACTGTGCTACTGCCACTAACTGAACAAACGTAGTGGCAGCTCTGCCACCAGTGTAGCGTGTTAGTCTGGAGACGGGCACCGTGCCAGACAGGAACAGTGGGAAAACTCATTAAAAAGCGGGGATCTCGAGGCCACCCCATCACTGATCAAAGTCAGTGTTTATTAAGACATGAGCACACGTCTGCCACATGTTGCTGTGGTGGTCTGCCTTTTACGTGTGGCCCTGGAGCTTTTTTTTGAGGTCCCTCTTCCTGCGTGGGCCCCCTAAAATTACACCTGTGGCTAGGATTGTGACTTCAGCTAGTTAGTTAGAAAACACACCCCTCTCACCAGAGTATCTCAACGGTGTCACACTCCTGGTGAGCTTGTTTCCAACCGTAATCCAAACCAGGTGTTCGATAAAATGCGCCAGAGAAAAAAGGTCCACCTATAGCGAAACAGCAACCAATTGATGCATGGTAACAAAAGGCGAAAAGAGAGATCAAGTGAAGTGTGTTTGTGAGTTGGAAACGTTTCACATGTGGCCCTGTTGGAGTGCTGTCGAGGAGAAGACAGCGAAGTCGTGTTTCTAATTTATTTCTACCGTGTTGTGTTATCTATCGTACTTGTATAATGAATAATTTTTGCAATAAAAACATGCAAAAAACGCAGAATAAAAAAGTTGAACTACTGTAACTTCATGCAAACATGAGCGTGCACCTTGTAAAACAGTTTGAAATACTACAGTCCATCCAAGAGTTTTATAGAGTCAGACATATGGAATGGATGCCTTGTGGCGAACGATGAATGGACCTTTATTCAGAATTTTACGTCATCTTATTCAAAGACACATGCTGTACCTTGTAAAGACTCTGAGTTTAATGATGTGGCCACAACCATGGCTCACACACACACACACACTGTGATGTAAAGCAATCGATACGCCAAAACAAAAACAGATTTGAACCAATTTGTTCTTTATTTACTGAAAACTCTGATTAAAATGTGTATGGCGCCATCACTTTGACCTTCTCCATTCAGTTGATTCAGCTGATTGGCTGATCCAGTGTGTTGCTCTGATCCCACCCCTCCATAAGGACCCAGCCTGCAGCATCCTGAGGTCCCACCCCTCCATAAGGGCCCCCCTGCAGCATCATGAGGTCCCACCCCTCCATAAGGGCACCCCCTGCAGCATCATGAGGTCCCACCCCTCCATAAGGGCCCCCCTGCAGCATCATGAGGTCCCACCCCTCCATAAGGGCACCCCCTGCAGCATCATGAGGTCCCACCCCTCCATAAGGGCCCCCTGCAGCATCATGAGGTCCCACCCCTCCATAAGGGCCCCCCTGCAGCATCATGAGGTCCCACCCCTCCGTAAGGGCACCCCCTGCAGCATCATGAGGTCCCACCCCTCCATAAGGGCACCGCCTGCAGCATCTTGAGGTCCCACCCCTCCATAAGGGCCCCCCCTGCAGCATCATGAGGTCCCACCCCTCCATAAGGGCACCGCCTGCAGCATCATGAGGCCTGAGGCAGAGGTTCATAAGGCATGGGAAGACCAACAACCTGCTGCAGCAGGAAAGATGTTAGAGAGAAGAAGAAATATGGATCAAAGTCTTCCGACCGATGTGCTCCAAAAAAAGTTTGTATAAAACTCTATTGTCTGGTCCTCAGGTAACCCACAGTATAATTTTATGAAGTCAACCTATTATGAAATATCTGTAATACTGTGTAGGTCAACCTGTATGTACAAATCTTCAATAATGGCCATTAATACATAACAGATGATACAGAGAAAATGGGAAAGAAGTGCACACCTTTGTATGTGTGTGCATGTGTGTGTGTGCGTGCGTGCGTGCGTGCATGAGTGCGTGTGTGTGTGTGTGTTTGTGTGTGTGTAAACTTGCATGCACACACGTGCACCACAAGACCACTAGCTTTATAAACACAGGCTAGTGTGTATCCCTGTCTCGTTGAAGGTGATGGATGTCCCACCGGTGACCCACGGCGACCTCGTCACACTTGACATGCTCGGCACTGCTACTCACTGTTACCGGGTTACGCTGTGATTGACAGGCCTGTGGCAGCTCAGCAACACCCTGTTTTTCCTATATGCAAAGTACTGCTGAGGGTCCTGCTGTGGTCCCCAGAGACAGACAGTGATGGGATTTAGGTCTAAAACAGAAACGGGGAAAGTGGTCATCTTTAGATACTATGATATTGTTTTAAACGAATCAAAATGTCGGGGTTTTTTTCCAGCGTGCTGCAGTGGAAAGACCTTAAACATGTCTGATTCCGCGGCGTGGCTGTGCTGTAGCTGGCACAAACCGCTGCGTGTCCAGTCTGCTGCCTTATTTCACAAAGCAGGTTTACGACCAGAGCAGAAAGAACTGGGCCCGCTTCAGGGTTCTGTCAGAATCACTTCCTTTTTTTAGAACCGCCATCTGACTAGTTAATCTGAAACGTGTGACGTATCCGTGGAATGGGATTTCATTTTGTTTTTATTAGTTCGAATCGAAGCGTTTAGTTTGATCCGTATGTGTGGCTTAGTCAAAATGAAATGTGCCGTACTTTAATATTACCGTGCTGTCAGAATGATCTGTCAATATTTTACCACAATTTGAAAAACATGACATGAAGAATAGCAAAACTGACTACGGAGTAGCTGGACAAAGTTCTACAGTTTATGTTACAAACTGTGACGATTGATGGTGAAAACAGTAGGTCAACCAGCTATTTAAGCTTTGTATCTATTACACTTACATGCTGCTTAGATGCTTGAGGAAGGCTGTGCATCATCACCAGTCGAGATGTTTCAAGATTTACACTCAAGATCTTCAAGTCTGTGTTACCACTAAACCACCTCAAAACGTCAAATGTAAGGAATCTAAACGAGCTGAACCAACAGATTTTCTCTGTAATTATTGCCTTCATAGAGTGCGCATGTTTACCGTAAAATACACCACGGTGTAGATGAAATACTTAATGCTATGTGACCTGCCTCGCAACCATGGAATTACAATGGGTTGAACAGACTGAGAGACGGGTAGCCCGGTCATTTAGACCGAGAAAACAAAGATGGCTCCCACATTGTTGACATGTCTGATGTCATGGATACCAACCCTAAACGTTCCTAGTTCCTACATCAGTTTTCTTTGTTGAGTAGCCTGCACAAAACCCTGTTATAAATAGACACGTCCATTCTACTCAATTTAAATATCTGATTGCAAAATACACAGTTAGAGTTACAATTTCACAGTATAATTTTCATCTGAAATTTGTTGTCTTTCTCCATTTAAAATGTCGATGACTGCTATTTTGTTCTGTACATAAAACAACACAATGAGTAGATGCATCATGATGAAAGAGGCTATTTTCCAGCATTGGAACCCTGTCTCCTGACAAACACAATGCCAGTAGAGTTACAACAACAACAAAAAATGACAAGCAATCGAAGTGGAATACATTTTTTAAATAACACATGAACTGAATTAAATAAGAATACACTTTTTTTTTGGCATGATTAAAAAATTATTGAAATTTAATAAAATAGATGAATACAACACAATGAAACAAATGGTAAAACAAATAAAACATACTACATAAAAATGGTTAGAAATTGAATGGCTTGTTTTATATATACAGGTGAGTGAGTCTTTAAAAAGAAGTTTATCAGTATTCAAGGAGTTAGCCGACCCTTACTAGACAAATGATAAGAGCTCCTTAGACAGGAAACAGGCTGATGTGGAAAAAGAGTGGCTATAGAGGGTGGAGTCCAATGATGACTGGTTCTGTCTGAGATAATGTCTGTGACAGCACTCCCTGATGGAAGGGGAGTTCTTCACGTTCCTTATGTGGGGAGGGGGTGGGGGGGTGGGGATTGTCGGGGGTTGCACGAAGGAACGACAAAGTGGGAATTTCTATTTTCCACTGCACATCGTTAAATTATGTGATTTCAATGCTGAGTCTGTTGCCACAAAGTAGTTCAATGATACCACACACACACACACACACACACACACACACACACACACACACACACACACACACACACACACACACACACACACACACACACACACACACACACACACACACGCACACTAGCCACTCTGACACACACACACACACACACACACAAACACACTTTTCACACAAACAAAGAAGAATAAGAATAATTAACGAATCCTATGCAGGCCAGTAATACTTTGGACCCTGTCTACTGAAGTAAAAGATTGCTCAATTTTGATGGCAAAACCAGTGATATTATAATAAAAGATGATTATACATCCCCCTACTGTCCAAAAAAAGCAATTTAGAGACTATGATTGTCACCTGGAAAGTCAAACCAAGCAGCATTCCTTTGTAAGGAATGTAACGAGGACGTTTCTATGGCTTCAAGGCCTCCCAAGGCAGATAAAACCTGTTCCTTTTTCCAGATTTGCATAATGCACTGTATCATATTGTAATGACAGACAGTCTTGTGGGGGGTTATAGTCTGTATTGTCCTGGTTGTGTGTCTCTATGTAATGTATTAGACCTTACTGACATAGTAAAATACATACGAAACTCATTCTGAGAGCTGAAGTGTTCAATTTCCTCCTAGTGGCAGTATACAGAGTATGAATAATTTTCTCTCTAATGCCTTTTGACAGATGACGTTATAAATGTCACATGTCATTTCTGGAGACTGAGTGTTAGGGCATCAAATACATTTCTGGCTGACAGCTCTGAAGTTGCATTTATCCGGATTGAAATGAAACATTTCAGTGGATTTTTTCTCTGCCAAACTGGCAGATTATTTAACTTGTGGACAATAGGGTGCCTGTTGATTGAGTTTACAAATAGGTATGTTTTGTAACATAGAGTTGTGCTCTGTAGCCAGTCTGCTTTTCCAGGCACTGCACCTTTGAGACTATATATATATCTATATATATACACACAAATAGATTCCCCAATATATATTCCATACAGTGTATACATTACCCAGGGGTTTATGTGTTCTGATGAATGCCAGTAGTGGTTACGCTGTCGAAACACAAGCGTTTCTCGTAAATAAATGGCAACATGAGCCAATGCCTGACCAAAAATGGTGCCCTTAAGTTGCCAAAGCATCTACTCAAATGAATGTTTTTTGGCACATAGGCTTCCTGCCAACAAAGCATAGTTAAGCCCTACATTACAATAAAACATTTAAATATATACTACATTACAAAATGCTTTAAAAATAGACTGTTTTTAAATTGGTATCAACCTGAATAAGGAAGAACACAGCCTGACTTTTGAAGTTACTTTGAGGTCTTTTTAAATGGCCGTCGTGTTCCAGATTTCAGTATTGCCATGGGGAGAATCGCACACAGCATTTCAACGGCTTGCATTGGTCTCTTAGAGTCACCACTTCTAAGCTGCAACCCAATGACTGTCAGTCATACCTTCCATCAGACAGAAGCCAGCGTTTCATTGGCTCTGAAATAGTCAGCTCTTTCCACTGGCTGTCTTTGAGAACCTGTCTACTGGCTCAGCAGCGTTGGGAGAAGCCAACCTGGAGCAACACACATTTAAAAATGGACGTAGTATGAAACACTTTATTACTCTTTCTGCTCTTACGGCCATGCTCGGCGGTTGGTTTGAACAAGTGCGTTGAATTCATTGCACGTTGAAAAGATAATTGTGTCCCGGTAAGACAGTACTGCAATATCTGCCATGATGTGACAGTATTACGGTCATGGTTTAAATAAACATTACGACTTCACTTTAGACTCTTTAGCCCTTGACTCGGACTGGACTCAGGCTGGACCTATGGTGACATAGACTTGGACTTGACCACTAGAGACTCGGACTGGACTCAGGCTGGACCTATGGTGACATAGACTTGGACTTGACCACTAGAGACTCGGACTGGACTCAAGCTGGACCTATGGTGACATAGACTTGGACTTGACCACTAGAGACTCGGACTGGACTCAGGCTGGACCTATGGTGACATAGACTTGGACTTGACCACTAGAGACTCGTGACTTGACTCGGACTGGACTCAGGCTGGACCTATGGTGACATAGACTTGGACTTGACCACAGGAGACTTGTGACTTGACTCGGACTGGACTCAGGCTGGACCTATGGTGACATAGACTTGGACTTGACCACAGGACACTTGTGACTCAACTCAAACTCGACTCAGGCTGGAACTGTAGTGACCACAGGAGACTTGTGAATGTACTTGGACTGGAGGATCAGTGAATTCTGTATGGCCTTGGTTGTGTGTCTCTCTTAAATCTAATGGTCGTACCGACATGGTAAAATGCATACATGGTCCTTCGCTGAGAAAAGCTTATATTTATCAGAGCTGAGCTAAAAAAAGCGTTTTATTTTAAGTACTTTTTTTGGCTGATTAAAATGAGCCAAAAGTAACAGACCTGTTGAACAGCAAGTAAGCTTGGCACTGTCAAAGAGGTTCCATTATCTCAATGAAAATTTTATATAAAAGAAAGCCCTTCAATCATTTGATACTTTTTATACTGTAGATTTTATACAGCTAATATTTGTCAGTTAGATTCCTGTAAGGTTTAAATTGTGTTGCTTATGACATTAATCTTCTCTCCTATGCCTTCTCTTAGGTTGTTCCTGAATGTCCTCTGTTAGAGGTATGTCTCTTTAAATATGCTACAGATCAGGTCGCTCATAGCTACACCACTGCAACACAGAAGAGAAGAAGCAGTAACATTTTACAGCCGTAGACGGTAGTATTTCATGCAACAGTCAACGACCACTATATTTCACACTAGAGCCGATGGCATTTATTCAGCTAATCTACGTTGTAAAAGCAAAAGAAGTGAAGTCTAAATATGTGAGGGTGCTAATATAATGCAAGAACTTGTTTAAGTGTGTCCGTTTGTGTGTGTGTGTGTGTGTGTGTGTGTGTGTGTGTGTGTGTGTGTGTGTGTGTGTGTGTGTGTGTGTGTGTGTGTGTGTGTGTGTGTGTGTGTGCGTGCGTGCGTGCGTGCGCGTGTGCACGAGCACGTGCGCGAGCGTGTGCGTGTGCGTGTGTGTGTTTGTGTGCAAGAGTGGGCCGTTATTAGATTTCAAGCTGCATAAACCATGGAGTGTGTAAATGTCCATGGTAGTTATGGTCGTAGGTCCAGGCCACAGCACACTCCTCCTGTGATGGATGGTTCCCCCCCCCCCCCGCCTACCAATCCTGCCCCCAGCATCACCTCTCACCCTTGGCTAACACCACCAGTGGCTCTGCCCCTCCCTCTTATATCCTCTTCATGCTAACAGGGTCAACTGAAGTAGGGTGGGGGGGTGGTGGGGGGTTAGCCTAGCTGCTCAGCGTGAGTTGAAAAAGTTTGGGTACGTATCAATATCTCATTCTATGGTGTCAAAATATAAAAACCTTTCTGGAAGTCATTCACCTTCAGACTAAATTCCAGGAATAACAGCTCGCATCCCACACATTGTAGACACTCGTAAACTGTCAAAATGGATGCCAAGTGAAGCCGATGTTCCAATAAAGTTATCCAGACAACAACTACTCCATGACTTTCTCCAGCTAGGCATTCCTGCACAGTAGGTGAACACACACACAGTTTTCTCCAACGTTATTTGTCAATAATTTATGGCAAATATTTAATGTTTAACTTCCAATGAAAACTGTATAAGACCATTGTTTATTTCACTTTGCTTTGTTTCATATCAAAGTTGTAAACTTTTGAAGTGGAATAATTATGAGTTAATATTAAACCTGGATTATGCGTTAATGCAACCTTACGCTTACAGATTTTACATATTTAAAGCTTACAATTATACTTTTCTGTACTAAGACGTTATGTTTTATTTCTAGCTTGCAATGTAGTACACAAATTAGAAACTGTTGTTCATAACAAGAATTATGCATGCATTTTAATTTCTGTAGTGCCAATAATATACATTGTCCGACGTATGTGATGCAAATATGTAACGGAACTCTTCGCTCCCTGTCCAATGCACCTGACAAGTTTACATTTTTGAGCAGGTTCTTCAAGGTTGGATCTGGCACACCCTCTGCATGCTGTGTCCCAATGAGGAGGGTGAAGGTGTTGGTGTGGCTGGGGGGATGTCACAGCACTAACCTGGCAACCCGTGCCAGCTACCTTGCTCTTCGCCTCTCAGCCACCCAGCTATTTCTATCATTGTGGTCGAGTTGATTGGGTTTCAACCTTGAATTGAACATCCCTGTAGGAAAAGGAAGTCACAACTGAGCTGTAGTGAAAATGTTCTGACCCGGTCCTTATTTGCAAAATCCGCTGTAGTCACTGTGAAAGCCACAGAGTTTGTATGTAGCGCTGTGAGTTAGACATGGCCCTTTGACCCCTTGGCCCTTCCTCACACTGCAGTACCGGACTCAACCCACATACCACATCATTACTGGTCAAGTTCCGCAGTCACTCTATCGTGCAGTTAGGTCTTAAAGTTTGACACTTGTGTCTATTTTATACTTTAGGCTTTAATTTGGCTGTTCAAGCATGACAACTACCCAATAAATCATTCCTCTTTTGCTTTGTTAATAATACGACGTAGTATAACCGTTTATATTTACTGCATTAGTAAGTACAGAATGGCAAAGGACTGATTGATGAGTTTTAATCAGCTAGATAGGCTACACTCCAGACTCCACAGAAGACTAGTTGTGGTCATCATCATCATCATCTTCATCCGCTCTGTCCGGGGTCGGGTCGCGGAGGTAGCAGTTCCAGCAGGGCATCCCAAACTTCCCTTTCCCGGGCCACATTAACCAGCTCTGACTGGGGGATTCCAAGGCGTTCCCAGGCCAGTGTGGAGATATAATCCCTCCACCTGGTCCTAGGTCTGCCCCGCGGCCTCCGCCAAGCTGGACTTGCCTGGAACACCTCCCTAGGGAGGCGGCCAGGTGGCATCCTTACTAGATGCCCGAACCACCTCAACTGGCTCCTTTCTACGCAAAGAAGCAGCGGCTCTACTCCGAGTCCCTCACGAATGGCTGAACTTCTCACCCTATCCCTAAGGGAGATGCCAGCCACCCTCCGGAGGAAACTCATTTCCGCCGCTTGTATCCGCGATCTCGTTCTTTCGGTCATGACCCACCCTTCATGACCATAGGTGAGAGTAGGAACGAAGATAGTTGTGGTACTGTAGACTAAACACTATACTGTCGACCAATTTGGCAGAAACTCGCTAACTATTCAAGATTACCACAAATCAATAAAGAAGATACATAAAAAATAAAACGTAAACGTAAAGCCAGCTTTTAATTTTAATTTCTTTACTTAAAGAAGAATCGTGTTTAGCCATTACATATTTTTAATCCACTTAAAAAGACTTCTGAAAGATGTTTTTCAGCCTCATCTCTTTTTGGTAACGTCATAGCAGTCTCATTGGGCTTTAAGTACTTGATGAGCTATGTTCTAAAATGTCCTACAAGCCCTTTAGTCACTAGGTAACAGCTGCCAGGGACTTTTTCAATGAACCACCTGAACTTCAATTCTTATGTTTACAAGGGTGTGATTACAGGAAAGCGCTAGTCTGGCATCTGGTTCCACACACCAAGAACAGAGACAGTGAAAGATCCCATACAACACCAACACGCCCCCAATTCTTCACTAGTTTGGCCAAATGCAGTTATTGTCCCAATTCAGTGTCAATATGTCATACAAATAGTTGTAGTTTCAAAAATAATTTCCAGAATAGTGATCTGGACACATATGTTGGTTTGGTCATTTTGTCTTGCACTGTGAGCTGTGTCCTGCATCAGTCTTTGCTGCTATTTACATCCATGGACCACTGAGTTTTGACATTGACGGCAGTACACACAGAGCAAGAATGAACAGGACATATAAACACCCCTCAAATAAATACACAAAAGAAAAGAAAACCAGAACGAAGTGCCCCACTTGCCAACAGAAAATAATGTGTGGAAAACCTCAAATATGTATTTCCTTCCTTGCATGCTCACAAGGTTGCCATGGAGTTTTCCGTAAGAAAGCAGACGCGGACACCCCAGCAGGAGCTCCTGAGTGAGGCTAAGGTCACAGGTGTTTGACCGTGGACAATTGTCCAACGAGCTCGTAAATCTCCGCCTAATGATTAGGGAAGACACTGGGACAAGCCAACGGAAACGCACTGCTGACGACTAGGACGAAGGGAGCCACGCCGAAATACCCCTGGGTACCTTACTACAGAGGCTGCAAAGAGCGTAAGAAACCTCTTGGAGAAATCATTTTCTACCTACTCTATCTCAAGAGTACAAGGAATCCCTCAGGTGTTAGTCAGGAATAAATGAACGTATCCCTCAGATCATTGATAGACTGGCGACCTGTCCAGGGTGTACCCCGCCTCTCGCCCTGTGTCCGCTGGGATAGGCTCCAGCCCCCCCCGTGACCCTGTACAGGATAAGCGGTAAAGTTAATGGATGGATGGATCCCTCAGATCAGGGATCACTGAGGAAATATCTTTCGTCTGTTTAGCTTGAGTATCTGGAATGGAGACTTCTCTCTCTCTCTGATTTTACGTCTGACACACTGCAGTGGAATCCAACCCAAAGCAGTGGCCATGTAAGTCTGCGTGTGGAACGTAAAGAAAGCAGAGAAATGTGTCCCTCATGTCCCCACCTCTTCAACACAAGGTCACACCCTATAGTGTATACTGCAAATCACATGTTAATCATGCCATGCTAGACTAGCAGACAGGCTATACATTTAGCTGATGTGACAGATATATCACATTGATGATTTTAATATCCAGTCCAGCAACGTCTTCCAAACCTAAGTGATCATTGACCCTTCTCTGTCTTATAAGCCACACATCCACAGCATCAGAGAGTTAGCTTTTTAACACCTCAGAAACATTTAGCTTCTGACCGATCCTCACTGATTCCATTGCAGACACCCTCTTTCAAGCATTAGTCAGGTCCGTTTGGACAATTGCAAAGTCATTCTCTTTGGATTTACAGCAAGTGCAATAATCAGAAAATATACATACATACAAAACTGCTGCCAGAATGATCACTTATGTATATATTATTACCACTTATACATTTCCAATGTCCTCGCTTTAGATTATAACATAATGGATATTACAAAATCATATTCTTTGCAATTAGACAATTGCAACACTGATCTGTCTGTTAAATAAGGCATTTCATTTCCACTTAGATAAGAGCATGTAATAAGTATACGTGGGGAAGGTCAGCAGAGACATTGAAGATCACAGAAAACAGAAAGAAAGCAGTAGTTTTCTCTTCTGACAGAATTATAACATCTTGAAACTATACGCAGATGACATCTAGTGGTGGAAATCGGAATAGCAGGCGCAATTAAGAAACATCCACACTTTGAGCAGTAGGTAGTGATAAAGCATCGTTTTTGACGTACCAAGTTGGCGCGAAAGAGAGCGCTGCAGAAACTGGTGCAACCCAGCAATATTTTCTTCATTCTTTTATTTTCATAGATACACATTTTTTTTTAAAGTTTCAAATTATATTCAATATTCGGTGGCAACAGCACACAATTTTGTTTTTACAAAAAATTATATCTGCTATGTTTTCTCAAGGTTTGACAAGACCGTAAAAATCAACAGACCAGACAACTCACCACTGACCTTTTATTGAGACACCTTTGTTTTACTGCATCACAATATAAGCACAGTATTTAGTTATTATGGACCTTTACTTTCCCACAGTGGCTGAACCTTTCTTATGGAGTGAAAACGCAATAGAAGAGTTTCCTGCCTTCAGATAAAGACACAACTATGTGTTTCTTCATTTGATATCACAAATGTTTTAAATAAAACCTTACTCAATCAATCATCTTTCTCGGCTAATTTCTTAAAGTGTGTTTCTCTGTAAAAATGTTGTGGCACGTCACAAGCTAGAAGGAAGTACAGGACGTTGACATTCAATGGTGAAAATTGAGTCGGTCGAAAGCATATAAACGGAAAGAACTAAGGCAGAGAGCAATTTGAACAATTTAACAAACATTCCGGGTTCGTGACTAAAAGTGGGAAAAACTGCCAAAATGTATCTGAATTTATTTTGCTATGCAAATATGACTTTCATATCAAAATAAAATCAGATAAATTCTGGCCGTTTTTCCGCTTTGTGTCTCTCAAATCAAGACTGAGGCGTCTCGCCTCTTTCATCCTTCATCGTAGATCTCGCCCATCAATGAAGGCCTGTACACATTTATTCGTTTCGCTTAACATTTTGTGTTGTAAAACATCTTGGTTGGGAAATATATTAGTGTTGAGAGCAAAACTTATTTTGCTATGAAAGTTGTATTTTTTTGTTTACAATGTCAGTTATTTTGTTATAAATTAAAAACATAGTTTTGATTGCACTAAATTGACACGTAGGCCTATGTAATCCGTGCACAAGTGTCAATCACTGCGAATTATCACTGTCAAAATTTGCGTGTGTGGAGTGAAGATGTGCAAAAGCAGAATGAAGACTTTCAAAAGCTGAAGGAAGATGCGCAGAGGATGTATGCAGAGGATGTTTGCGCAGAATTAAACTCTGTAGCCTGGTAAATTGAAGTTGTGTAACTTGCTTGAGACACAGTTCGTGGTCGGCTACTTAAGAAAATTAGACTCCCTTTTGCAAACAAAAAACGCTGCATTGACAAAATATTTTCAATACAGTCTGAAATTAGCCCAGTCAAATTAGCCCATTTGCTATTTGGCTATCTTTAACTTTTCTTGAATCAATCCTGGGAGGGGAGCAATGGGCTAAACTACACACGTCATGATGATGCAACCATCAATCCTGAATTGAATAACTGTCGGCCAGGGACTATAATCAGAGTTTATCAGTCAGTCAATGGTGCGGTCAAGAAGACGATCCGGACGTGAGTTTGTCTGTTGGTTTATATCACAACCAGTGACGCCTTACCTGTGACACTAAATTAGGTGTGGCCTCTGTGGAGTACTTACAGATACCTTGAGGACAAAGGTCTTCCTGCAATGGCAAGCAGACAATGAACCATTTGAAGCGTTTAAATGACTTCTCGTGCGGCAACTTTTGTAGTTTCACTGCTGTAAATCCATTCTGGCGTGTGCTACTCAGGGTGAAGTGTCTTCAATCAGGTAAAAAAAAAAAAAAGTATAAGTGATTTTACGTTTCAGTTTACAGGTTCGTATTGTTTTGCATTACATCTTCTGACATTTAAAATAAACAAAAATGATTCTTACATTCAGTTCCAAATATTGTCTGGTACAGTAACATGCTTTTAGCAGAAAGTTCATTAATGTATTAGCGATATTTAGTAATGCTTCTTTCTGATTAGATAAACCAATTGTTTTTAACAAATTATTGGTCAATAGGAGCAGTCAATTAAATTCAGCTTACTATGTCAATGTGTTCTTCTTCTTTTTTTACTTTAACAGTTTTATAAATCAGTGTTATAATATAAAATGCCTAAGTAAAGAATAATGTTAAAATCTGGAAGTGATACTATTATTTAAACAAGTGGTAAGCTATAGAGCCAGGCAATAATCAAGTAAACACAAAAATATAAATAAATAATAATAATCTACCCCCCCCCCTCTCTCTCTCTCTCTCTCTCTCTCTCTGCAGTGTTGTAGTTATAGGATCACAGACTTCAACTGGAATGAAGACAAGAACGCTGAAAGGATGTTCATTCATCCTCATTCTCTCAGGTGTATTATTGATATACATTGCCCAGCCATTTTGGAAGGATTACACTTCAGTGAGCTCATGCTCCATTCTTGCGAGTGAGAAAACCATCACACCCATCCTGAACACTCCTCATCTGATGGTGACGGCCTACAAAGAGCACAGGTTGGACCAGACAACTCGCATCATAAGCATCGTCAAGAGAGATCAAAAGGAGCCCCTGTACTGCATCTACTACTGTCCAAGTCAAGTCTGTGCCGTCTCCCAAGCCCAGGTTGAAATGCACAGCGATAATTTCGGGTTCCCCTTTGTGACGACGGACATCCTGTGCAAGAGTCCTCCATCGAGGTGTGATAGGGTGACACATGTCACCGTTTCATCCAATCAGGGTATCAGTGACAATGAAAATCTACTTTTTCTACCCATACAGAACCAGGAGAAGAAAGAGACTTTCCCGCATAACTTCACCGTCTGCATCTCCAGCCTGTTCGGGGACTACAACAACGTCCTCCAGTTTGTCCAGACTATGGAAATGTATAAACTGCTGGGGGTCGAGAGGGTCACCATCTATAACACCAGCTGTGGGCCGGACCTCGAACGTGTCTTGATGCACTACAGGGACGAGGGCAGGCTGGAGATAGTCGAGTGGCCTATCGATGAGTTCCTCACACCCTCACAGGGCTGGAATTTTGCAGAACACAAAGGAGATCTCCACTACTACGGGCAGCTCACCACTCTGAACGACTGCATCTACAGAAACATGTACCGGACGAAATATCTGCTTCTGAACGACATCGACGAGATCGCCGTGCCATACCGACACGCCAACCTGCGCGACTTGATGGACGATCTTCAGCAGGACCACCCGGACGTGGGAGTCTTCGTCATCGAGAACCACATCTTCCCCAAGACGCAGTTTGAGGACAGCGGCAGGTTCAGATTGCACCAGTGGCAGAACATTTCGGGCATCAACATTCTAGAACACGTGTTTAGAGAACCCTCTAGGAAGTGGGTTTTCAACCCCACCAAGCTGCTCGTCGACCCCAGGAAGGTGGAGCAGACCTCGGTGCACTCGGTGCTGAAAGCCTCAGGGCCCACGCTCCAGGTAGACCCCAATGTCTGTCGGCTTGTGCACGTCCGGACGCCGTTGCAATCGCAACTCTCCAAGGGCGCGTTATGCGTGGACAAAAGACTGTGGGAGTTTGCGAAGCAACTGGTGCCTGAAGTGGACAATGTTTTGAGAAAATCTGGACTGTTGAAATCATGACTTATTTATTTGTAAGACAATTTCTTATTGATGTTGTTTTTTGATGACAATAAAATTGCACTGCTTAATAATTGACAAATAAAGAAACATGCAATGTATATAAATCTCTCTCTCTCTATATATATATATATATATTCTAATGTTAAAACATTTCAGCCTACTGAGTAATGAGGTTTTTGCTGTAATGGTGGGAGTTACTGACTGAGATTACGTAACATCTGTCACAACCAACAATCACAAGCAGGTCTATATGGATTTTTTTAAGACTTCTTACTAAAGTCTATGGTAAAAACTAATGTCATGATAAAAAAACAACATAGGAAGATAAATTAAGACCAATACACCAACAGTGGGTTAATTATGCATCTTTCAAAGGTTTTCACTGCCCAAATTCCTTTGCCTTAACTGTCCTCAAGCAAAAATATTAATTTCCCAAAATCTGACGTTAACTGGTTAGATAAGTTTTTTTCTGAAAATGTCAAAATTAATAACAGCAAATAATAAATCATCATAAGCACACAGGCAGTCTTTGGATCCTTAGTGAAGCACAGCCAGTCAACCTTGTTCCTGTACAATGCTGCCTGGTCTTCACTGCCGTATGTAGTTTTTATGTCTGTAAAAGTGTTTTTAAATGATTATTGCATGTTTCATTTGACTTTGTCACTGTAGGATTCTTCCCGAATGATCATTTAAAAGGTGCATTTGAAGTCAGTTAAAGATTTGAAAATTACACCCTTGCATGGTCCTTTTTTATGTTACTCTCCACGCTCTAAGATCCAGGATGAAAGGCCTTTAAAAACCACCTTGATTGTATAACCATGAGACCGTGAAGTGCGTTTTCTGTCTTTTTTTATTTTCAAAATGAAAATATAAAAAAATTAACGTTTTTTTTCCCTACTACGAAGGGACAAGTCTCATTATATGAAGAAAATAATATTTCTTTTGACACACTCAACATGTATTTTTGCATGACATTTTCTTTTGGTAGTTTGTGACTTTGGCAACACAACCGTTTTAAGCATTAGACTTCTGAAAGTTGACATGTCAATATGCCAGTAAACAATTATTTGTTGCATATTGACATCAAATTGTATTTATTTGTTGGTAAACAGCATTTCTGATGCATTCATTATGATGAATTATTCTGTATGCAGTTAGGTCATGTTCACACCAGAACAATAATCTGATCTGAAATGATGTGCGGGTTGCCTGATTATGCAATTAAAAAAATATTGGTCAGGAACCGTATATGGACAGGAATTATATCGGCCTGCATGGCACTGATGTAGCGGGACATTGCTGGTGAAAAGACCTATTACTGTCTAAGGCAAAACCCATTCTGCAGAGTTCAGTACTCTTGAGTACAACTGAACTAATTCTATCGCAAAAATGCACCAGAGTGACTTTATACATGCTTTTGCCATCAACATAACCTCGCAACAATTCATTCACTGCAACAACAACAGGATGCATGGAGTGCAAAGATGTCACATACATTCAGAATAGCACCTTCCAACATTTGTTCACTTCATGAAACGATTTGGGAAAACATATAGAAAAACAGGATAAAATATGACCACACCTGCTACATTTGTTGTTTTTATTTACAATATAAATAACTGCAAGCTTCACGATTATAGGATCAATGTAGCCTTACTTATTTATTCATTTCATTGTACCTTTTTCTTTTCTTGAAAAACATTCTTACAAAACTGTGTCCACATAGTTGTATTATTAAGACAGATAAAAGTCGAGAGATCCATTTAATCATTAAAGATTCAAACTAAAGATATAGAGGGTTGTATCAGTCTCTCAGGCATCCCTGCTTCAGGAGAAGGAGCACAGGTGGACACACGCCAAACCCCATGCTTTGGGGACAAAAACAAACAGTTTTGTTGGGCTCCCAGCACCACTGGGCCCTCAGTAGGGGTACACGGAGATGGAGATATAGATGATGAAGATGCTCTGGTAGGTGATTCTGCCCTGCGCTGAGACCGTGGTGGCCTGCACCCTCAGACGCAACAGGCCTGATGTCTCCAGGTCACGCAAGGTGAAGATGATTCCTCGGCCCGCCTCCTCCCGGATGCCAAACACCTTCCCGGGAGAGGCGCCTGCCCCAACCTCCCAGCCCTGCTCCAGAATGGCGAACGAAGTGCGCTCCTGCAGCGCCCCCGACTCGGTGAAGGCTGACAGGCGCACCACGTTCTGATTGGCTGGGATGTCTAGAGGGAGGGTCAGGAGTTTGTATTGGAGGAGCAGAGGGGAACCACTAGAGGCACAGTCCCTGGGACAAGGCTTGTAGCATGTACTGTTTAAAACAGAGGGGGGGGGGGGGGGGGGGGGGGGGGGGGGGGGGGGGGGGGGGGGTTGAGGGGGAGGAAAGGGTCTGACTTTCAACACATCTCGTAATGGGTGCGTTCACTTAGTCATGAACTGGCAATGCACAGGAGTTTCAGCAAGATTTTATGATATTTTTAGAGCAGTGGCTGAATGAGTTAGTTGACTTGATAGCATGCAGACTGATTTAGTTTTTTATGTAGAAGTCTTACGGTTAAATTAGGATATATATATATTTTGATCAATCTAGAACTGACCAAACAGTAAACATCGTGGGATTGCTGAAGGAGACCAGCTGCGTTTTGATTGATGTTAAATTCCCGTCCCCTCCACACACACACACACAGACACACACACACACACACACACTTTTTAACATTATACCACCACCCCCAACTGCCAACATGGGAAAGTCCACTCCCGTGCTCCTTGAGCTTACCCCGGACTGCCTCCTCTCTGAAAGGAAGCGGGACAGGGAGTGTCCAGACACTGATGGCCCCCACGCGTATTAAAACACATCTGGCTCGGTCCACACTTGACCCCCTGAACAGCACACTCATCAATGTCTGAAAGCAGAGAAGAGTCGAGAGAGAGAGAGAGAGAGAGAGAAAGAGATAAGTGATTTCAAATGTCATTCACAGACAAAGATATCATTGAATTGGCTGGCAAGCAGACTATGAAACAAACAACGTATACAATTCATCTGACACTATGCAGTCAAGACAATATGGCCAATGGATTGACGAATGGAATGGTACAAACAGATTTGTTTTAGAATGTTAAAGACTGAACAGAATACCTTTGCAGCTCCTGCCATTGGCTACAAGCTGGTAACCACGGGGACAGACACAGTGGAAACTCCCCACGCTGTTTCTGCACTCATGCTGACAAGGTTTCCTGATCAGACACTCGTCCACGTCTTCACACAAACAGAGCACACGCATGGAAACAGCCAGCGCAACCGCCACACACAACAGTTTATACAACGTCTTATAAAAGTATATCTATATTTATTTGTTCGTATTTATTTAAAATATTTAATTATATTATAATACAGTGTATGATTCTCTGTGGTAAATGTACATTTATTTTTGTTATGTGGTCAATGTATAGATAATAATCAAGTGTGTGTAGTATGTGTACATAGTCAACAACAAAAAAACGGTGACACGTTTGTTGACTGAATTTAAAACCAGGACCATAAATATGCATGCTTTTACAGCAGAGTTTTTTTTTTCCAGGAATCAATTCATCAACAAAGCTGTGCAGGGAGTGTTTTTGAAGGTTCTACAATGGCAAATACGTGAACAAATAACCACGGATTGAACGGTTCTCTTGAATACGTTGTTTAACTATGGCCCACATGTACTTCTCCAAACACACGAGGTATGGCCTTTCCACATCCATTGCTCAACAATCCGTGCTGAGTACCATAGATAAATAATGCGCAGGTCTGCTGTAATATGTTGGGTGAGCAAGTCTGGAGCAAATTGGCTGCCGTGGTATCACTAAGACTGAGTGTTGTGTCGGTCCATTCGTAGTTCGTTCTGTTATAAATTGGCGACCAATGTGTGTAAAGCACTTTCAGTATCTAGAAAAAGCGCTAAAAACTAAAAAACATGAATTATATAATTATAATGATACCAATAAAGATACTAAATAATGTCTTAAATATATTGTAAAACACACCGTCTATCTTCCGACAGTTAACAACATAAACGTCTAGCAATGTTTTTCGACCGCCTGACTCAGTATCTCTTCAAAGTGCCTACCCTCTTTACAGCTAGTAATGTACCGACTTCACTAGCGTATATTCCACCAACATAACTCATCATACCACAGACAAACACCCATGGGAAACACCCACCCACACAGGTTCCATCTCTGCTGCTGTATCCGGGAGGACAGCTCTGCCTGGGGATGCGGGACAGCCCCTGTGTCCGGGTGAGAACAGGCCTGCCCAGCGTGGACACCAGCTGGGGACGCAGCCTGGCCCGGACGCGAGTGCCGTTGGTCAGGAAGGTCTGGCCTGGCCGTTCCAGGCCGGCGCAGGAGCGTCCGTCCCCCAGGAGGTTGAACCCAGGCGGGCACAGGCACCGGAAACTGCCTGGCACATTCCGGCAGACGTGAGCGCACGGGCTGGGTGTCTGAAGGCACTCGTCAACGTCTACAAACAAAAAAAGGCCCAAACAAAAGTTTTAAATAAAGAGTTCAGTGACTTTCATCACAGACATTTAGTCTTTTCCTGTACTTTGTCTGGAAAACATACGGCACCATTTTAACAGCTTGTACGTGCGGCACTAAATTGAATTACTTAAACATTGTTTTGTTGTGAGCTGACAGACAGGCTTTAGATGTAGATGTAGTGTGGCGCGTCTCACCCAGGCACGGCAGGCCTAATCCCTGAGAGCGGTAACCACGGGGACACATGCAGCTGTAGGCACCCACAGAGTTCTGACAAATCTGACTGTAGCGACACATGTGACTTCCGTCCTGGCACTCATCAACGTCTGTGGCAAACCGACACGCGCGCACGCGCACACACACACACACACACATACATACACAAACACAGACATACACAACAACACACCCACACAAAACAACAACACACACACGCAAGCACACGCAAACACACACACAAAATAACAGACACACACACACACACACACAAAATACAACACACAAATAAATGATCGAACAAACAGACCATGTTGGATTAAACGGAACCTACATTTTTATGGTAGCATTTGTTATTAACGTAACTGTTTCAGCATATATCTTTCTATCTTTAATCTTTCCAGAGTCCACAGGAAATATAAATCTTAGCGTCCATCACCGTGTGACAAAACGGGGAGAGATGGTTGCACACGTACCAACACAGGCTCCATTCTCCGACTGGGTCATGCCCGCTGGGCAGCTGTCGAAGCACTGGTACCCTCCATCGGTGTTCCGACACTGCTGGTGAGACGGGCACGCGTTCCGCATGCACTCGTTAATGTCTGGGGGGAAACGGATGTGGATGTTTTCCCCATTACTCACTAGCATGTACGTGGGGAACAATGCGATTTATTACAGGTGGGAGGCCAGGGTCTCACATATCCAAAAGAGCACATCCTTTCTTTGATCGCCAATGTGAAAATCACAAATATAGGCTGCATATCATAGCACATATGGGCCAATTACAGTTTTTCTCAATTGCTAACAAGCATTGGTCAAAACTGAAGTCACATTGTCAAAACTCTTCACACAGTCAGCAACACAGAAGTCTATGTGGAGCAAACTGTGAATCACTTTTCATTGCTTTCACGCGAAATGCATTCAGTGACCACAGTCACCAGAATTCATGAACTCCTTTCTCAGTCAGAGTCCACAAACTACAAAACACTATACCTTTGCAGCACATTTTTCAAATGCTAACACACTTTGTTCAGAACAGTTAAAAACACAATCAAAACAGAATGATGGAAAAAAAAAGGTCAATTTCTGCTGCAACCAAATTGAAATCTATAGAAAATAATATAAAATATTGCCAATAAAATGAAAAAATTATAATTCCAAACACAGCTGAGTGCAGTTTACAGCTGACAACTTACCCAGGTGACCTTTGTTTGGCCTCATTGCTCATAGCAAGCAGATAAAAGGGAATGATCAAAGAGGACAGGTTGGTGGAGAGATAAGAGTGACAGGGTGAAGGAGAAGAGGAAGAAGAGGAAGACCAAGAACTGTGGTCTCTGATCAGATAAGGGCCACAATCATTGACAGGGTTGGATTAGACATTCTAAAAGATTCTTCCCAAGGTGCATTGCCAGAGAAGACACATGATGTGATGTTGATGAAAACATGTGACCAAATGCAGAAGAGAGGGAGTGAATATGTTATATATGAAGTACTGTAAATCACTACGCAAAGATATAGAAAACATAAATGTAACTGAAGCAAATTGCTGCATTGCTGATTCATTCTTGATTCAATATGCACTTTATTTAGGGTACTTAATTATTGTAAAGATCTTATTCTATACTCTGGAACGAGAGATGGGCTGGAGAATTGGAGCAGCGGGTGCGGTGTTGCAGTCGCTCTATCGCACCGTTGTGATGAAGAGAGAGCTGAGCCAGAAGGCAAAGCTCTCAATCTACCGGTCTATCTTCGTTCCTACTCTCACCTATGGTCATGAAGGGTGGGTCATGATTGAAAGAACGAGATCGCGGATACAAGCGATACAAAATGAGTTTCCTCCGGAGGGTGGCTGGCATCTCCCTTAGGGATAGGGTGAGAAGTTCAGCCATCCGTGAGGGACTCAGAGTAGAGCCGCTGCTTCTTTGCGTAGAAAGGAGCCAGTTGAGGTGGTTCGTGCATCTAGTAAGGATCCCACCTGGCCGCCTCCCTAGGAAGGTGTTCCAGGCAAGTCCAGCTGGGCGGAGGCCGCGGGGCAGACCTAGGACCAGGTGGAGGGATTATATCTCCACACTGGCCTGGGAACGCCTTGGAATCCCCCAGTCAGAGCTGGTTAACATGGCCCGGGAAAGGGAAGTTTGGGATGCCCTGCTGGAACTTCTACCTCCGCGACCCGACCCCGGACAAAGCGGATGAAGATGATGATGATGATCTTATTCTATAGTAAAATACTGATTTATCTGAAAAAAATCATTCAGATTTTCAAGATAAAATTTCTTTATGTAATGCTCTTTGTTGTTGGTACTTTGTAGTTCAGTGTGCTACGAGTGACAGTGTTTGCTTCCTGAGTGAGACTTGATGCCAGTGTTGTGGATGAATGTGCTCATTTCGAGACATGTATGATTTGTTTTGTTGGCGAGAAAGAGTTTTGGAGGTGAGATGAACTGTTTAGTGGAGATGCATCTTTGTAATGCAGACTGTGTGAAGAGTTTTGAAAAAATAGTTTCAGTATTGACCAATGCTGGTTAGCAATTGAAAAAAACTGTAATAATGTTTGGTTAATCTAGTGATCCTTTGTTTAGTAGATAAACAAAAGCAGCATAAAAAAGGGCTCCTGTAAATTAAATTCATTACATAACTGGCAAGGATGAGTGAGAGGCCACTATTAATCTATATCTTACATCAAGAGTAAGATAAGGTGTAATTTCATGAAAATAAAAATCATGTTTGATTTTGTCAGCATGTTTACAATAAAAGACTTAAGAATACATTATAGTATCAAGTGCGAAGTAGTGGAGCTTAAAATCTGTTACATCGGCACCAGACGTCATGGATACACAAGGTGAAAAGGGCTAGTGAACACGGGCTAGCCCCTAATGCCTCGTGAAACGCCTTTGCCAATCAGAACGCATCTAGAAATGGAAATTGAATATTAGTCAAACATGCAACTTATAAAAAAAGCCTATTCAGTACAATGGAGAATAAATTCAAAGCGTCGCTTTGCACCTGATCCTATGAAATAATACTGGATTGTATGAAATGTCAACAGAACTAATCTGACTCACAGCGGTGTCCCCATGTAAACCAGGATGTGTGGTCAGTCACCCTGACTTTGGTCTGCGTTAAATATATTACACGCTAAAGTAAATAATGCATAAAGTCAACCTTGCTCAATGGGAAGCTGATGGGAAGGAATCATTAGGAAATAATTAAGAAATTCATGCAAATACAGTCAATCTAAATACAGCAAATAGCAAATACAGTTACAAACAAATACATCTTAATAACAATAAATAAATATATTTACAGGAAAAAACTGTGCGACTAATGTGAACAGGTCTACATTTTCTTCGGTATCTCTTGCCATATTTGGTTTTATTTTACTTGACCTTCTGTTGGTTCAACTGCAGAGAAAATTCAAAGTGGCTCTGACTTTCCCGTGTCCTTTAAATAGTCTGTAAGCATAACCTCCTGAGGTTGATTAAAGGATGCATTTTAGAAAAGGGCATTTCTGTCTCAGGAGACAGGGGCGGGGGGCATGCACACAGACACACACACACACACACACCTAGGCAGCGATGTCCAGAGATCTGGTAACCGGGGTGACAGGAGCAGCGAAAAGAGCCCAGCGTGTTGAGGCACTGCTGTTGGCACGGTGACACAGTGGACTCCTGGCACTCGTCCACGTCTGGAACAAAATCATGGTAAAAAAAAGAGATAGAGCGAGTAGATCTGAAATGTCTTCACAGGCAATCGATAAAAATGTACATAAATGTGTCTGAGACGAACGAGTGATAAAAGAGAATGAGTCATTTTCCTTCTCAGGGCTCCCTATCTAGTATAGAATTTAACATGGGCATTAACCTACTCTTCATCACCATCATCATCATCATTGTCATATCCTTCATATCTATTATAGAATTTAACATGGTCATTAACCTATTCATCATCATCATCATCATCATCATCATTATCCTCATCATATCCTTCATATCTATTATAGAATTTAACATGGGCATTAACCTACTCTTCATCACCATCATCGTCATATCCTTCATATCTATTATAGAATTTAACATGGTCATTAACCTATTCATCATCATCATATCCTTCGAGTCAAGACAAGTATTTGTACAGCACACTTCACAGACATACAGCACCAGTCAAAAGTTCAGACACACTTTCACATACAAATGATATAATGATTATATATTTGGAACTATTGATTAATTAATCATTTGAATTACTGGTACTTTTCTTCGTTTTTGTGTGATTTTATCCGAGGTCTGACCTTCACAGCTGGTGCCGATGGCGCTGGGTTTGAATCCAGGCCCACACTTGGACTGGCAGCGGAAAGTCCCCTCGGTGTTCACACACTGCTGGTTGTAGTGGCACATGTGCACACCCTGAGCACACTCATTGATGTCTGCGAGGGGAAGGACAACATGCAGACGGACGTTGAAAAAAATCCTCTTAAAAAACATTAGGTAAACTAAGTCGTCAACCCAAATATTTTGTTTACGTTGGTGTGGCTTGAGATGTAATCCTTTCATTGCAATGGGTAGATTTGTTTGTAAGAAAATTAACCTCAGCCACGCTCTAGCTCAGGGAAACGACATTTCAGTTCAGTGAGTTAAAGAGACATGATAGTATATTTCCAGTAGTCTTATTCTGTAGTATTCTAAAACTAAGAAAGCAGCTTGGGAAACATGAGCACCAGAACCTTTTTTTTATTGTCGTTCAACTGTGACTGTATTTTTGTTTATTTTTGTCGTCCAACTATAGAACTCTTTTGAAGTGCAAGCATTTCATCTCAATAAAAACACGCAGATTGCTAATGGAAATAATTTTTGGGGGACTACTAAATGTACGTATGTCGTTCTGTCCCTGACCTTGGCAGGTGTTGGTCTCCATGGAGATGGTGAAACCAGAGGGACAGCCACAGGAGAAGCCTCCCATGATGTTGTTACAGGAATGAGAGCAGGGCGAATGGAACGCACACTCATCTTCATCTAAAAAAACACAATCCAAATGGGCTTGGTTAAACAATAGTGATATTCAAATACCAAAACAGTATTATTCTTATTGCCTGAAATGATTAGGGTGTCAAATGATCATATCTATCACAGTATGGTGATATTGAATGGACACACCAGCGCAGTACGAGGCCGTGTCCAGCATGAATCCTTTGGGGCACGTTTCTCCATCACCGTCTAGAGGTAAACCAAACACAGCCCGTTAGTATTTACAACGGGAAGACATGCATGAAAATAATTATATTAACTCACAGGTTATTCCATAAAAGCTGACATGTTCAGAATTCTTGAACTAGTGTGCGCTTAACCCTAAACTGCTCCAGGGGGACAATACCTGTGATGTCATTGTAAATCGCTTTGGATCAAAATGTCTGCTAAACGACCGAAATTTACTGAACATGTAACGTAGATAGTGTAGGAGTAGAGTTGCAAAGCAGATCATCGCCAGTTAATCACAATTGCTTCCAAGAGAACATAGAACCGGAACTGTTAATTCAATTGGTTTCAAACAAATCAGAGTACAAAGTCTTCATGTAACGAAACACTCATCTATTCTATCAGTTCAGGGTACATCTCTCAATGCAAACCATCCCTAAAGCCCCGACCTGGTAGGAGCAGGCTGGCGGTGACGTGGAAGTCCAGGCTGAGGGAGAACACGCTGTAGACACTGGACATCCCCGAGACCCTGAGCAGCTGTAGGAGGGGACCCTGGCGTTCCTCCACCTGGGGGGCGGGGTCCTCCAGGTACACCAGGGTCTGGTTACACCGGAGCACCATGGGGACGCCCACGCCCGCGCTGCTGCCGCCTCCGCCGCCTCCGCCGCCTCGCTGGTGGGACTGGGAGGACCAGGAGTACATCTGGCCTGGAGACGTCTGAACGTACGACTCGTCAAACTCCTGTGGAGAGAGGAGGGGGGGGGGGGCGCGTCAGAGCGACAGAGTGATTACTTTGCTACCTGGGGATTGTGAGCAGGGGGTGTTATTAAGTGTGTGTGTGTGTGTGTGTGTGTGTGTGTGTGGCATTGCTATATGAAAACATTGTTTGTTTTTTTACAACTCGTCAAACATCCCAGGGATAGTGATGGAGGATGTTTTGGGATAGACATATTTAGTCTGTTCATGACTGCTGACTAGTTATTGCCAACTGTTTTCTTCACGCGTGGGATAGCTAGCCATCTTTAAGATGAATTACCATAACAATTCTGTATTATTATCAAAAGAAAGATGCACAGGGATGTTGCAAATAGTGTCTAGTCTTGCTGATTGGGAAAAGCAACCAGTGTTTTCCAAGGCCTCTGTGTATGGCATTAACAGAGGTTGTTGAAACGTGACTTTGTTCTCCCTGCCTTTGACCTGTGCTGGTCCCACCTATAATAAAGATAGCAGCGCGCCTACCTTTAGACTGAGGTGGGAGGTGGAAAGAGAAGGTGGGACAAAGCCGTTGATGACGATGTCGATGAGCAGAACTCCTTCGGCATCCAGGCCTCTCGCCACGTGGGTCAGGCGTAGGATCTCTCCTGGAAACGGAGGGAAATCATTCAGTCATGTCATCTAATGGACACTAGGTCATTCACATGTGCTAATAAGGTAATAGAATATTGCAATATTGAAATGCATATAGATAATCGACAATAGTAACGCATGTTTTGGTAACATGCAGATTATTCAATCCTGTCCCATTTTTGTGTCATATATATTTTATGTATAACATTTGTGTTTTTGCGTATCAGAAAGCAGTATGACCAAATCCAGTCCAGTGAGTAGCCGTGAGAGAAAGGTCCACCTGAGTCAAACTCCAGCTGGGACTGCTGTCTGAAGAGTCCCTGGGTCAGAGAGTATCCGTTCCGGGTGGCCCTACTCTGCTGCACGGTGGTCCAGCAGATAGGAGCAAACACAGACACCAGCGCCCGCATCAGAGGACCTGCACAACAACAACAATAACAACAACAACAACAACAACAAACAAACAAACACTTAGATGACTTACGTTTAGCCCTTTTCTACTGTTTATAGTTTGTAGTAGATTTTTGTCTTGGGTATATTTTTCACTGCTTTACTGAACTTGCAGTGCATCAAAGGTGCAAACAGCAAGTCAACTCATATAAAAAAAAATTCTGATGAAAGACTTCCTTTTTCTCCAAAGATATTCTTTTCCAGTGACTGCCAGTGAGACCCACAGGGGGGGCTGAACTCACCCACACTGGGGGGGATGTTAACCAGGTGAGCCTGCAGACTGCTGGTCCCGTCCTCCAGGTTGTCGGTGATGTTGGCCTCCAGGTAGGACACTCCAAACTCCCTGTCATTCACCGTGCCCATCAGGCTCCCCCGGGCCTTACGGGGGGTCTCCCCTAACACAGCGGGACAAAACAGAAACGTTCATAAACACTACTGTCCATACGTTTCAGGCAGGGGACGCTGTTTCGAAGGAGAAGGGGGGTCACACCAAATGTTGATTGGATACAGATTTGCTTTTCCCTCACTTTGTATTTTCTGAATTGATAAACAAAATAAACTGTTAACAATTATGTTTATATATATATATTTTTTTTTCTATCTTTAAAGACTTCACACCTACTTAAATGTTTGAAAAAAACTGTAATTTGATTTACATTACCGTGCAATCGCTAACATACTTTTATCCAATCTGTAGTCCCATTTTCAAAACTCTAATAACACAGCATCCATCTGTGTGGACGATACCATTAGCACAATCTGTGTTGTTTTCACACAATTTACAATCAATTAACACGTTTCTAAAATGCTTAAATATTCTTGACATACAAGTTTACCCATTACTGAAATGATGGGTCTTTCTTGACTTATTTACAAATGATTTCACACAGTGTGCCAGAAATGAAAGCACAATGTTCAAAACCTTAAATACAGTATAAATCCTGTACTTCTGCAACAACAGCAGCTCAAACGCTATATTGAAACTTCTGATAAGCATTTTGGAATGAACATATTATTGAAAAACATTGGAAAATAGCTGATTTACTGTAAGTTCTGTATAGTAAACTAACCACACCTGAGTCCAAATGTCAATGAAATACATAGACAGGTTACTGAAGTTATTTCAATGCCATGGACACACACAGTAAAAAGGGGACTTTTTGGATAGATTTGGTTCAATGTGGATACAGAACAACACAAAGGACAGGTGATGGAAAAATAATGTCTGGACAAGGGAGAGGAATAGTGGGATAAGGGAGAGGACCAGGGAGAGGAGTAGCTGGACCAGGCAGATGAGAAGTTGGAACAGGACAATGGAGAAGGAGAAGTAGGGGAGAGGAGTTAGAATGTGTGGTTGTGTCAATGGATATTAAGAGCTGTTGTCCCTGATGTAATACTGTAAGAGCCACCAGCATAGACCACGTAATACAGTAAACCATGGTATATCACTGAGAGAGGCTAGAGAGTCCAGCCTACTGTAATATCAGACAGTCAACCGTGGCTTCCATTATCAAGAGTTTTCAACAAACTACGTCCCAGATAAGTAATGCATTTCACACTACTTCCAGCATTACTGTTGCTTTGTCTCACAGTAACTGTAGGCCACCAGTCTCACTGTAAATACATGTGTGGATGGTACACACAGTACATGTGTGTAATGGACGCAGATCAGATGATGCTGCTCCGGATAACCTGTTGGAATGATTCCTTCACACCTGGACAGAGGCCAACATGGCAGGTCCTGGAGTCCAGACCGGGACCGTCACAGGAGCGACCTCCGTTTGCCGGTTCGGGGTTGTTACACAGTCGGATCCGCTCCTGAAGCCCTCGCCCACAGCTGCTGCTGCACGGACCCCACTCCTCCCAGCTAGAGTAGCCACCGTTCACTAGGAGACCGGAGAGAGGGATGGACGTAAGGAGGGAGGTAGAGAGAACAGAGAGAGGGGGGTGGAGGGGGGTGGTGGTAAGGAGAGAGATAGAGAGAGAACAGAGAGAGGGATGGAGGTAAGGAGAGAACAGAGAGAGAGAGGGATGAAAGTAAGGAGAGAGAGAGAGAGAGAGAGAGAGAGAGAGAGAGAGAGAGAGAGAGGAATGAAGGTAAGGAGATAAACAGAGGGAGGGGGTGGGTTAAACAGATAGAAAGAAGGATGGGGTTAAAAGAGAGAGGAGGAGGGAAAAAGAGATGGGTGATGTAGAAAATCGACAGAGAGGGAGGACGAGTGGAGAGGGTGATCAACAGAAAGAAAGAAGCATGGTGTAAGACAGGGTAAGAGAGAGGGAGAGAAATAGAGAAAGAGGATGTAGAAAATAGATGGAACAAAAAGAAGAGAGGAGATTTTTCCGTCTGACGAGCGTCGTTTGTCACGGTGACCAGTCAAAACGCTTGGACACACTTTCCCATTCACTTGAACGAGAAGGCGTGTCCAGACTTTTGACTGGTGGTGTATGTGTCTCAACGATGCAGATTAGATGGCGGTGTCTATTGGAGGGTCTGCGGTGCTACACTTACCCTGCACTTTGAGTGTGACTGTCCTCTCAGCCACACCGGCCTCACTCTCAGCCACACACTGGTATTCCCCTGCGTCTCCCGCCTACAGTGCAGTAGAAGGGGTGAGTATGAACTCCATTTCATATCATTATTGCATTATATTTTATATAGTACTGTGCATAGGTTTTATGCTTGGGGACGTTGTTTTGAAAGCGAAGGGTGGTCACACCAAATGTTGATTTGATATAGATTTGCTTTTCCCTCACTTTGTATTTTCTGAATTGATAAAAAAAATAAACGATTAACATTTATATTTTTATAAATATTTTTTTCTAACTTTAAAGACTTCACACCTGCCTTCACACAGTACCATAGATATTATTATAAGGACAACCACAGACTGAAGTGATATCAAAAACAATGGAGGAGCGTCAGTCTCAGAGGGCCATGTTACTCTGGCCTTCCTGTTCGGTTCTGATCCCTGTCTTAAGCTTGGATTTCATTGGGAGGAGGAAGTCTGTAAACTAATCTTCTTGTTCCACCCTCTGAGGAAAGCCAGGTATTTCATGATGCAAGATGATTCTGCTGGCTTAATCCCTGAGGTTATCAACGAGATTGTCAGAAACATAGAATGAGCAGATGCTCTTCCTTTCTCTCTCTTTCTACCGTTGATAATATTCTTTGACTCTTTCACCTGTTTTTTTCTTTGTGGTTCCTATGCTCTTCCCTTTGGACCTTCAAAATGCTCTCTCTCCCCCTCTCCCTCTCCCTCACCCTCTCTCTCTCGATCTCCCTCTCGATCTCTCTTGGGTTTAAAGGCGCAGTATGTAGTTCTAGAGAATTTGGCCCCGCCCATCCCCCACATGCCTGTGCGGGCTCAGACTTCATGTCATGAGCCTGAGCAAGACAATGCATAAAGCCATGTCTGATTCCCAGGTGAGAAACAAAAGAATCCCGAACGTCTAATCGTGAATGCTCTTAAACTGAGTGGTTCACACCAAAGCAGCGAGCACAGACACAAATGACTGTTCTCCCCGTGAGACCGACAGTTAACTAACGTTAACAAAAACAATTTCATAATTTTATTCCCCTATTAGTATGAGCTAGTGCATAACAATCGTTTTTATTTAGCTGCGATTGGCACCATAGCTACTATACGTTGCCGAGTATGTCTAACATATGCATGTAAACGAATAATGCCTTTTTGACATGAAACTTGCACGATATTTCTTAACGATCTAAAACTGCACTTGGCGATTTGACAAGCCAAGTCTTTTGCGACGACATGAAACGACTTCAGCCGCCGTGCAACCAGTTCACATCGCTGCTACTTTTGTCTGCGACGCGAATTGTAACAATCTTGTTTGGAGGGTGACGCTGTAAGCAGGAGGACCTAGGAGTGTGCACTCAAGGTGATTGACAGGCAGGTAGCCCTTAATCCTTGCAAAAACTCTCCTTATTGGTTGGGGATAGGCAGGCGTCCCTAGATTTTTTAAAAGCTGAATGCAGGGCCCAGGGCGCGCATATATAGCGCACCTTCTCTCTGAGCATTTTGTTTAATGATATCCACCAGGAGGTATGTAATGAACGTAAAAAAACATAAAATATTTAATTTATTGCCAGAAATTTAAGCTTACATACTGCACCTTTAACACTCAATGGAACGACAAAAAGGCTTTAGTTTTTTTTAATGCTCATCTTCATGCTAGAATCTGCATATACACCAACCATATCATCCCATATTTTATTAAGAAGTCCAACTCAAAACCAGCAAATCTTTATGAGAGAGCGCGAGCTGTTCATTAAAACAAAAGTCAAAGAAAGAAATAAGGGGTTGTCTAAAAATGTTCCGGAGGGTTCTAACCCCTACTCACGGTGACGCTGTAGATGGCCAGAGATCCATTGTGGAGGCTTTGCAGGCGGAGAGAGCGGGCCAACGGCCGACCGTCATGCAGCCAGCGGAGCACGGGGCTGGGGTTCCCCTGGACGGGACAGTCCAGCGTGGCCGTGGCTCCCTGGACCACCGTCTGAGACATGTGGGCCTCGCCTCTCAACACGGGCGGCTCTGAGGGGGGTGAGAGACCCACGACCGTTTGGAATGAGTGGTGTACACACCAACGGAACTGCATCGTATAACCCTCTAAGTCAACGTCAAACAACACCGTTAACTGAACGGAACTGCATCGTATAACCCTCTAAGTCAACGTCAAAAAACACCGTTAACTGAACGGAACTGCATCGTATAACCCTCTAAGTCAACGTCAAACAACACCGTTAACTGAACGGAACTCGATCATATAACCCTCTAAGTCAACGTCAAACAACACTGTTAATCTGAATGGAACTCAATCTTACCACATCTTTTAACTCACTGAAACTCAAGTAAAAAATGGCTTTACTCATTTGATTTAACTAGAACACCGGTCAAAGGTTTGGACACGTTTTCCCTTCCAATGAGAAAGTGTGCCCAAACATTTCACTGGCACTGTAATTCAATAAAACAGCATCAGATATATATACAGCCATTCTTTGGTACTCTCGTTTGTTCTCAGTGGACAAACTGTAACCACAGTCAATGGCCTCGTTCACAAACAAGGTGACCTAGTTAAAGGGGATCTCCACTCACCCCTGATGCGTACGAAGGACAGGGCCCGGATGGAGCCCACGCTGTTCTCAGCAACACACACGAACGTTCCACCGTCACTCAGGGTCACGTTGTCTATCAGCAGGGAGCTGCGGCCGGACTCGTCCACACTGACGCCTGGAAGAGGAGAATACAGGAGCTCAGTGTATCCGTGGAAAGGGTCTACAACACCCATAAAGTATTATCACACTCAGTGTACACTAGCACTGGAAGAGGATAACACCAGAGATAGGCTCAGTGTATAGTGTAACAGGACTACAACACCCGTAAAGTACTATCACACTAAGCTCAGTGTATAGTGTAACGGGACTACAATACCCATAAAGTACTGTCACACTCAGTGTATCCTAATACTGGAAGAGGATAACACCAGAGATAGGCTCAGTGTATAGTGTAACAGGACTACAACACCCGTAAAGTACTATCACACTAAGCTCAGTGTATAGTGTAACAGGACTACAACACCCATAAAGTACTATCACACTAAGCTCAGTGTATAGTGTAACGGGACTACAACACCCATAAAGTACTATCACACTCAGTGTATACTAGTACTGGGAGAGGAGAATACAGGAGACAGGCTCAGTGTATAGTGTAACAGGACTACAACACCCATAAAGTACTATCACACTAAGCTCAGTGTATAGTGTAACAGGACTACAACACCCATAAAGTACTATCACACTAAGCTCGGTATATAGTGTAAGACGACTACAACACCGATAAAGTACTGTCACACTCAGTGTATCCTAGTACTGGGAGAGGAGAACACCAGAGACAGGCTCAGTGTATAGTGTAACAAGACTACAACACCCATAAAATACTATCACACTAAGAAGCTCGGTGTATACTAGTACTGGGAGAGGAGAACACAGGAGACAGACTCAATGTATACTAGTGTCCGTGTAAAGGGACTACAACACCCATAAAGTATGATCACACTCAGTGTATACTAGTATTGGGAGAGGAGAATACCAGAGACAGGCTCAGTGTAGAGTGTAACAGGACTACAACACCCATAAAGTACTATCACACTCAGTGTATACTAGTACTGGGAGAGGAGAACACCAGAGCTAGGCTCAATGCATACTAGTGTTGGAGTAATGGACTACAAGAAGATGAAGTGTTTTAAAAAGTAATACAAATGTGTTATTTTAATGTGTTGATTCTGAACTGTATATGGTGTTAATATATTGTGTGTGAGTGTGTTTGTGTTACAGTACAGGCACTCTGTAGCATACCTGTGCAGTGGGTCAACATTACAGTGACACATCACACTATTAAACAGTTAATTGTGGTGTGAAAAGTATGTGTCAGTCAGAGTGGCTAGTATGTGTGTGTGTGTGTGTGTGTGTGTGTGTTAGCATGCATAGTGTGTGTATGTGTGTGTGTGTATCAGTGCATGTGTGGGTATCAGCTCAAATAGTATGAGCGTGTCAACATGCATTGTATGTGTGTGTGTGTGTGTGTGTGTGTGTGTGTGTGTGTGTGTGTGTCAGTGGGCATACCTGTGTAGGGGCTGTTGTTTGCCTTCCAGGATATGACGGGTGTGGGTGTGCCCTGAGCGTGGCAGGAGAGTGCCAGGCTTTGACCTCTGTTCAGGGTCACGTCGCCGGGCAGCTCCTTGAAGACGGGCCTCATGTTGACGGACAAGCGGACGTCCTGTCGTGCCGTTCCCGCCACGCTGGACGCCACGCAGGTGAACACGCCCCCGTCGCCTGGCTACCGGACACAGGACACAGCATATGGAAACAGCACTGCTAGTATTATATCTACAGTTCCCACGTGAATGGGAAAGTGTGTCGAAACCTTTGCCTGGTACTGTATACTTGGTCTAAAATGTATGGAACGTAAAAAAACGTAAGGAAAGATCCAAAGGACTAGGTCTTTCAATTATGTGACAAAATGGTAATTTGTTGGTATTCTGTGTCGCTCAATGGGTGAAAAAACGTGCTGATGGGTACTAGTGATGAAAGTAAAGGGATTCTAACTGAGGTACCTTATTCTAATAGAAACTATGCACTCACAGTGCTGTAAGAAACTTTGGATATGTATAAAATACATTGAAAAAGCTAGTACTAGTACTATCCAACATCACAGTCGTGGTTAAAACGGTATCGTTGTTTTGTCTAACCTCTGCTCTCTCGATGATAAGCTCTCCAGACCTAAGCAGGGTGTATTTTCCGGGCACGTTGGAAACGGTGGTCCCGTCCTTTTCCCACAACACCCTGGGCTCAGGTGAACCCTGGGCGGCACACGGCAACAAGGCCTGGAACCCTTGGATGACGGACAGCTCTGATTGGCCAGCAGGAATCATGGGCGGGACTTTGAGAAGAAGAAGAAGAAGAAGAAGAAGAAGAAGAAGAAGAAGAAGAAGAAGAAGAAGAAGAAGAAGAAGAAGAAATCACAGCTTATTCTTGACCAATCAATCAAAGACCCATCAATCCACTCCACCTTGCACTTTGGCTAACCTAAACATTCTCCTAAAAACTATAACCTGTCGTCGTGATTTAAAATCCATTTTCATATCACCCACTCCAATCCAGAAATCTTGTCTGGGGTCAAAGGGTGGCCTACTGTCACTCACTCTGTATGACCAGCCTCAGGTCGTGGCTCGCTCTGCCCACCAGGTTCTTAGCCGTGCACGTGTAGAGTCCAGCGTCGCTCCGCTGCGTGGCTGCAATGCTCAGCGTGCCGTTAGCGTAGACCCAGAGACGGGCTCCGTCCACCAGCCGCCTCCGCTCCCTGGTCCAGGAGACCTCCGGCTGGGGCTGGCCGTCGGCAGAGCACTCCATGCTGACCGGCTGACCCAGCGTGACGGCGTACTCAACGCGGGGCACGCTCAACACGGGGGGGACTGCAGGACACACAGTCAAAATGTCTTATCTAAGTATTGTACTTAAAAAAAAAAATCCTTGTTTAATTTAAAATAATTCACATTTGAGTTTTGCGTCAAGTGTTCGCGTGTTTAGTTAACCTGACATGTCTATAATATGTATCATGTTCAGTCAGTTTCGTGTAGGATGTAACTTGAATGGATTTATGGAGGGTGAGTGAGTGCAGACAGACATGAAGATGTACCTTGGAGGACCAGCTTGGTGGTGCCCACTGCTGTGCCTGCGTCGTTCTGGGCTAAACACTGGTACACACCGGCGTCGCCCAGGGTGACCCGGGAGAACTTCAGTGCTCCGTTAGAAAGCACTGCTAATCTGTGACCTGTGAGGAAAAGGTTAATTAGTCAAAGAAAAAAAAGAATGAATAAGTAAAGCCCTCGGTTACAGGCTGCATTATCTAACTCATTTAAGACTAGAAGTGTTTCATATTTAAGCATATTGTATGATCAGATCCTGTAATATTTAAATATTAAAAAAATTCCTCCAAAAACTTTTATTTATTTCCTTTTCTATTTTCCTTACCCGCTGCTATGGGAACACCTTCTCGTTGCCACGTGATGGAGGGGCGGGGGAAACCTTGGAACTCGCACGGCAGAACCGTCCCATGATGCAACATTGCTTGCACTTCCTCCGGCATGGGCCTAATCTCAGGGATTTCTGAGGCATGGGAAAGAGTAGCAACGCGAGGTTTACATCATTAACACGTTTTAAAAGTGATCCTGATAATCCTATATCGATTTGGAGACACAACATTCCAAGTATAGGAATGTTCATCTATCACCAGATGCCCAGTTCAAGTACACGGGTATCTTCAACCCTAGTCATCATTCAAGGAAGTATTTGAACGGACATGGTTAGATCCGGTTACTTAGGTCTCAGCTATGGTTGTTTCCCGTTTTCCTTTGAGGACTCACCTTGGACAGTGAGAGTGATGTGCTTGTGGGCCGTGCCAGCGGGATTCCGAGCAGAGCAGGTGTACCTGCCGGCATGGCTGGGAGTGACAGCAATAATCTCCAACACACCTGGGGTAGAACAATAAGATGTTAGCTACGCTCGTTCACACCTAGAGAACAAACACGACCTTCTGAACACAAGCGAAACGGTCTTTACCTAATTTAAGCTCGTTTAGAAAGCCGGGCTGACTTCTCAATGTTTTTGTTTTGTTAGAGGTGGCTCAGTGTATATTACAAAAGAGAGTCTGCAGGTGGACAAACACTGGATTGATATAGTAGAGTCTGAATGTTTACCTAACCTCTGCTCTCTCAATGAGGAGCTCGTCTGACCTAAGCAGGGTGTATTTGCTTTGCTTTCTTCCCAATTACAAAGTCATAGCTGGTTTCAACGCTTAGTTATTTAACCTAACTAAGCTTCTCTTACTTAGTACACAATGAGGCCATGCATATTTGAGGATGTTACTTTTACTTCCTTCATGAAGTCACTCTACCGGGACTCATATAAGTCAACTTGTGAGAGTTGAACAGCAAGCTGACCACTGCAAGTTGGGAGTTACACTAGGTAGCTCCCCAGGCACATTTAAATAATCCATTACTGTAATTTAAACAAAACGATGTTTGTTGTTCAAAGTCCTTCTTCGTCCACCGGCTCAGGGTGGTGTGGGGGTCTTACCGGTGGGCAGGACCCGGTAGCTTCCCCCTCGGACGCCCAGCGTGGCGCCGCTCTTCGTCCAGGTCACGGTGGGCGAGGGGCGGCCGTGGACCTGGCAGGGCAGCGCCGCGGGCGACATCTTCACCGCCGTCACCGTGGCGACGTCGTCTTCGATCGTCGGAGGAACTTGAGGAGGAGGAGAGAGAGGTCGATGTTTTTGTGTGCGCCATGAATCGAATATGTTCATTCATATCGTAAGATATCGTATTAAACTTTTATTCGCGTAGCACTTTTTTTTTTTTTACAACGTAACAAAATGATTTAGCAATAACAAAATAGCTCATTATGGAAAGGTTAATGGAATAGGAGACCTTATCTCCTATTTTCTCAATGTAAACATTATTATAATCCAACAACTACATGGACTATAATTCTGCTATTGGTAAGATTCAGATTCAGATTCAGATTCAACTTTATTGTCATTGCGCATGTCACAAGTACAAAGCAACGAAATACAGATTGCATCTCAACCAGAAGTGCTTTTAGCAGTGTTTAAATAACATAATTTACAATGTGCAGTATGAAATGATATAAAAAAAAGATATACATATGTGCAGTGTCTATATCTATGTCTATGAACAGGCTATGGTAACAGTATAGATAAATTACGATATGAGTAGTGTACAGTAGTGGGTGATTTACATTATCTACAGAATGTTAAGTATACAGTATGTACAGTGCAGTACAGTACAGTGCAATGGATGATTTACATAATCTACAGAATATATAGTATAAGTCATATATTGTTAGCATTATACATTTGTTATAAATGTGTCATAAAATCTAATTATTATTAGTTCTCCAAAGATAATTGTCATGAATAAAGAAACAAAATAATGAGCATGACCACCAGAGCAATATTATTCAATCTACATTTTGGAGAAAAACAGTCCCATTGATAACCTTATAGTCCAGACTAGGGCCGGCAGTAAATACCTTGTAGGATGACCTCAATCACTCTCCGCTCCTCTCCGACCTCATTGACCGCAGCACACTCAAAGTACCCTTCATCCTCAGTGGAAGGAGCAGAAATCACCAACGAACCAGAAGTCAGTAATCTAAGTAGAAGGAAAACCAAACCCATAATTTGCAAAGACAGATACACCCAATATTGTTTTCATTTTTATTTTATTCGATTTTTTTTGGTAAGGACAATGCACCTATGTCCTGAATCATCCTATAATTGTATTATATGCCAGTTTTCTAAAGGATGTACAATCAAGTGCAAGCAAATATATTACATATATTTATATTCTCTCATCTGTTTATATGTCCTGTCTATAATATCATAGCATCGTGCTCCTCTGTCTGTACCTGTATGCTCCAGGCTGCTGGGTGATTTCTAGTATACTGTCCTTTATTTCCTGTCTATAATATCATAGCATCGTGCTCCTCTGTCTGTACCTGTATGCTCCAGGCTGCTGGGTGATTTCTAGTATACTGTCCTTTATTTCCTGTCTATAATATCATAGCATCGTGCTCCTCTGTACCTGTATGCTCCAGGCTGCTGGGTGATTTCTAGTATACTGTCCTTTATTTCCTGTCTATAATATCATAGCATCGTGCTCCTCTGTACCTGTATGCTCCAGGCTGCTGGGTGATTTCTAGTATACTGTCCTTTATTTCCTGTCTATAATATCATAGCATCGTGCTCCTCTGTACCTGTATGCTCCAGGCTGCTGGGTGATTTCTAGTATACTGTCCTTTATTTCCTGTCTATAATATCATAGCATCGTGCTCCTCTGTACCTGTATGCTCCAGGCTGCTGGGTGAAATCTACTGGACTGCCGTTTCTCTTCCAGGTGACTTTAGGAGCGGGGATCCCGGAGGTGTCACAGCTCAGCACAGCCCTCAGCCCTGTGGTCACGGTCACATTGAAGGGGCCCGGGCTGATCGAAGGACCCACTGGTCCAAAGACAACAAAGTGCAAAGTTAACAATGGGGTAGGGCAGATAGTACTTTTAATGAAGCTGTATTTTAGTTTTCCAAAAGGTAAAGTGAGTGAGTGAGTGAGTGAGTGAGTGAGTGAGTGAGTGAGTCAGTGGGTGAGGAAGTGAGTGAAGAAGTGAGTGAGGAAGTGAGTGAGTGAGTGAGGAAGTGAGTGAGTGAGTGAGTGAGTGAGTGTGCGTGATTGAGCTATTCTATCTACCCTATGGTCCGGTATATGATACTATTGTAGACTGTACTGTAAATCACACTCATTTTTGATTGAGCTGTATTTACCAAACACACGCAGGTCCATGCCGTGATGATCAGAGCCCGCTTGGTTGGACACCGTGCAGTAATATCGTCCAGCATCGCTCACCTGAACCCCATTCACACGCAGGGAGCCTTCTGACAGCAAAGAGTACCTGGAACATAGCAGAATTCATTAGGGTACATTTGTAGTTCTGTCCATGACGGTACATTTGTAGTTCTGTCCATGAGGGTACATTTGTAGTTGTGTCCATGAGGGTACATTTGTAGTTCTGTCCATGACGGTACATTTGTAGTTGTGTCCATGAGGGTACATTTGTAGTTGTGTCCATGACGGTACATTTGTAGTTCTGTCCATGACGGTACATTTGTAGTTGTGTCCATGACGGTACATTTGTAGTTCTGTCCATGACGGTACATTTGTAGTTCTGTCCATTTGGGTACATTTGTAGTTCTGTCCATGAGGGTACATTTGTAGTTCTGTCCATTTGGGTACATTTGTAGTTGTGTCCATGACGGTACATTTGTAGTTCTGTCCATGAGGGTACATTTGTAGTTCTGTCCATGAGGGTACATTTGTAGTTGTGTCCATGAGGGTACATTTGTAGTTGTGTCCATGAGGGTACATTTGTAGTTGTGTCCATGAGGGTACATTTGTAGTTCTGTCCATGAGGGTACATTTGTAGTTGTGTCCATGAGGGTACATTTGTAGTTCTGTCCATTTGGGTACATTTGTAGTTCTGTCCATGAGGGTACATTTGTAGTTGTGTCCATGAGGGTACATTTGTAGTTGTGTCCATGAGGGTACATTTGTAGTTCTGTCCATTTGGGTACATTTGTAGTTCTGTCCATGAGGGTACATTTGTAGTTCTGTCCATGAGGGTACATTTGTAGTTCTGTCCATGAGGGTACATTTGTAGTTCTGTCCATTTGGGTACATTTGTAGTTCTGTCCATGAGGGTACATTTGTAGTTCTGTCCATGACGGTACATTTGTAGTTCTGTCCATGAGGGTACATTTGTAGTTCTGTCCATTTGGGTACATTTGTAGTTCTGTCCATGAGGGTACATTTGTAGTTGTGTCCATGAGGGTACATTTGTAGTTGTGTCCATGAGGGTACATTTGTAGTTCTGTCCATTTGGGTACATTTGTAGTTCTGTCCATTTGGGTACATTTGTAGTTCTGTCCATGAGGGTACATTTGTAGTTCTGTCCATTTGGGTACATTTGTAGTTCTGTCCATGACGGTACATTTGTAGTTCTGTCCATTAGGTAGTCTTACAGTATTGTACATTTTGCACCTTTAGAGCAAAGTCTGTTATCTAAGATATTGAACTCTCATAGGACACAAACACTCACTCACAAACATCATCATTGAAGCTTTTAAGCAGGGATAGGTAGTTCTGAAAGGCTGATTATTAGGTACAGGTGCACTCCTAGAGCGGTTTGTCATTCTTCTTAAATAATTTTACTGTAAATACATATCACTATCAATAAACAGCGATTTATGTTTCTATTGAAACATAAAACAATAAAGATTTAAAATGTAAAAAAAAACGTTTTTCCTTACTTGTTGTCATTGCTGAGAGGGAGGCCATCCTTCCTCCACTGGACAGTAGGGGCGGGAGAGGAACCCTCCTCTACCTCACACGGCAGCACAGCATCCTGGCTGAAGTGGGTGGTCACCACTGAGCTGCCCTTCCTGATCGACGGAGGCACTGACACACGGAGATAAGCCGGACATTTTAGAAAGTATAGTATTGATTACTGTAGAATATTAATATGTGGTAACCATTATAACATGTGGTTCATTTAAAAAAAAAAAAAAAAAACACGTTTTAGAATTATCCAGCACATTGTCAACCTCTATAAGAAATGTGATGATTTGAAAGTTACACATATATAAGAAGACATATGTATCAATCAATCAAATGTATTAATCAATCAAGCTTCATGCATTACCAATCAATTTATGGATGTTGGACTTTGCTTGAACCGTTATGTGTCTGTGTCCTTTACAGAATATGTATTACTAGGTTATTGTCCTAATTTTGGTTATTTCATCAGGCTTTTGTGTATCTTACTGAGGACCTCAACGGTGAAGAAGAGGCTGGTGCTGCCCGCCATGTTGGTGACCACACAGCTGTAGTGACCTTCGTCTTCCTGCCTGACGTCCTGGATCTCCAGGTACTGACCCCCAGCCAGCCGCTGCACACGGACCCCCAGCTAGGAGAGGAGGACGAAGGGAGGAGAGGAAGAGGGAGAGGAGAGGGGAAAGAAGGAGAGGAGAAAAAATGAACAGAGGAAGAAGAAACGGAGAGAAAAAGAGAAAGAAGGAGAGGTAAAGAGGGTAAGAATGAAAAGAGGGGTCAAAGGGAAAGAAATGGAATGAGAAAGGACAGAGGTTTAGGTTGAGACCTGGTGTCCACAATCAAACACACTGATGATATATTCCATGGCTTTCTTTGAACCCGGGTGTATTTTCAGCTGCCGTACCTCCAGCTTAGCCTCGTCTTTGAACCACTCTATCTCCGGAGGGGGGTCACTGTCGGACTGGCACTCCAGAGTCAGGTGGCCCTTGGTGGGCACTTTGACTGTCCTCACATCCCCTGAGCCAAGCAGGGTTGGCGGGACTAGAGTAAAAAAAAAATTTAATGTAAAGACTTTGAGGAGCTGTTGATTCGGTATGAGTTGGATGTGAGTGTAAACAACAGTGTCTTTTCAAGTGCGCCAGAAATGAAATCCATCACGCCATGCGCTGTTAACACGTTATTTTTCAACTACAAATGTTCCATTGTGAACGTGACAAGTGCTTGTTTGATGTCGGCTAGCTAGCACGCAACGCTTCAGTCAGGTCAAACATGCCTCTGGCATCCTTTAGAAAGTCCCAGAGCTTTTCCGGGGCCATATAAATGAACAGGATGCAGAGACAAACACTTCAGATGGAAAGCCTCACCTTGAACACGGACCCAATGGTTCCTCCCATCTTCTCCAGCTGGGCTGCTGGCCAGACAGGTGTAAAGGCCCGCGTCCTCGACCTAAAACAAACGCAACAACACTTCATCATTTTTAGATGTTTAATAATAAATACCTTAGCACACTACTCAATGTCTTTGAACTGGGCAGAATTCATAAATGCACGGTCTGCTAAAGAGATTAATGTTAGCTTTTTTTGTAAATACTCTTAAAGAACACAGCAAACTCAAATAAGGGTTTGTGTAAATATCTTCAGTTGGACTCTCAAACACAGAAGCATGTTATTTAATGATTAGTGAATCATGACGTACTTGCACTTTGCTGATCCTAACAAAGAGGCCGTTCTCCTGCACTGTATCTGTCCCCTCCAGGGGGCGCCCATCCTTGAGCCAGCTGAGTGTAGGAGGAGGCACGCCCGTGGCGGAGCACCCCAGCTCCAGGGCACTGTTCACGGCTACGGTCACCTCCTCCGGGGCGCTGGAGATGGAGATCTTTGGAGGCTCTAAAACGTGAGTGGGTTAGCGGGTTAGAATTCTGACAGGTTCAGCGTGACTGAGTACACAAAGAAGCATATGTAATTTCTAAAATCAGTTTGAGATAAACAGAAGATGAAGGGGGGAATAGCGGAGACACAGAAGGTGATAAGAGTCATTCTCAAAAGAGAGAGAGAGAGAGTATATATACAGTATATATACTGTATAATGCAACGTCCATTTGCAGCGACAGAGCACATAGTTTTCATTTGCCCAGAAGCTTACTAAAGTCTGTGTGTGCGTGTGAGAGTGTGAGAGTGAGAGTGTGAGAGTGTGAGAGTGTGTGAGTGTGTGAGTGTGCGTGCGTGCGTGCGTGCGTGCGTGCGCGTGCGTGCGTGTGTGTGTGTTCACCTAACACGGTGAGGTTGAAGCTCTTGGTGCTGCTCCCTGCCTGGTTGCTGGCCACGCAGCTGTACAGCCCCCCGTCGGAGGGCGCCACGTCGGGCAGCTGCAGCCGCGTCTCCTGGCCGTCCAGCAGCAGGTTACGGTGGAGGGACAGTGGCTGGCCGTCTTTGAGCCAGGTCAGGGTGGGAGGGGGCACGCCACGCGCCTCGCAGGTCAGCGTCACCAGGGAGCCGGAAACCACGGTGACGGGCTCCACAGGCTCCACGCGGTCCACCCCCGGAGGCACTGAGGAGAGGAGAGGAGAGGAGGGGACAGGGGAGGAGGGGAGAGGAGGAGAGGAGAGGACATGGGGATAGAGAAGAGGAGAGGAGAGAAGAGGAGAGGAGAGGGGATGGGGATAGAGAAGAGGAGAAGAGAGGAGAGGAGAGGAGAGGAGATGGGGATAGAGAAGAGGAGAGGAGAGGAGAGGGGATGGGGATAGAGAAGAGGAGAAGAGAGGAGAGGAGAGGAGAGGAGATGAGAGGACAGGAGAGGAGTTCAGCTAGTTGAGCATAGCAATCACTACATGGGAACCAGTTTGGAAGAAGAATTCCCGCATATGACACTAAGACAAAACCAGTTAGGAATGATAATCCCTACGACAAAACCAGTGAGGAATAAGAAGACCTATGCCAAAACCAGTTAGGAATAAGAAGACCTATGCCAAAACCAGTTGGGAATAAGAATCCCTATGACAAAACCAGTTGGGAATAAGAATCCCTATGCCAAAACCAGTTGGGAATAAGAATCCCTATGCCAAAACCAGTTGGGAATAAGAATCCCTATGACAAAACCAGTTGGGAATAAGAATCCCTATGACAAAACCAGTTGGGAATAAGAATCCCTATGCCAAAACCAGTTGGGAATAAGAATCCCAATGACAAAACCAGTTGGGAATAAGAATCCCTATGACAAAACCAGTTGGGAATAAGAATCCCTATGACAAAACCAGTTGGGAATAAGAATCCCAATGACAAAACCAGTTGGGAATAAGAATCCCTATGACAAAACCAGTTGGGAATAAGAATCCCTATGACAAAACCAGTTGGGAATAATAATCCCAATGACAAAACCAGTTGGGAATAAGAATCCCTATGACAAAACCAGTTGGGAATAAGAATCCCTATGACAAAACCAGTTGGGAATAAGAATCCCTATGACAAAACCAGTTAGGAATAAGAACCCCAATGCCAAAACCTGTTAGGAATAAGAATCCCTATGCCAAAACCAGTTGGGAGCAGATTATTCTCTATAAACGTCATGTCTGTAAGATGTGAAAGCTATCTCTCTAGGAGACACACTCTCACGTAATAACACAGTATGCTGGCTCCCCTCCCCACAGAGGAGGAGTGAGGGAGTGGTGCTGTACCTTGGACCTGCACATCGTAGTTGAGCTCAGCCAGACCGGCACGGCTGCGGGCTACGCACGTGTAGACCCCCGAGTCTGACAGCTGCACAGGAGACATCCTATAGAGAGAGAGAGAGAGAGAGAGAGAGAGAGAGAGAGAAAGAGAGAGGTAGAGAGAAAGGGGAAGATTTATTAGACCAACACCCCAAAAAAGAAAGAAAAATATACACATTCTTCAAAAAAAAATATATACAAATGTATATGTAGAAATTCTGATACCGATATACTACACTATATATAATATAGTATATATGTTTATACAATATATATACTATACTATATATATATACTATACTATATAAGTGTATACTATATATATATACTATACTATATATATATATACCAAATATGACTTGAGCCACTTTTTCCCTCTCCTACAATATCTGAGAAAGTGCAGACAGCCTATTGCGATCGTCCTGCACCATTCATGTAGTTATATGCCTGAAGGCTGACCTTAGCACCGTGTCTCCGGAGAGGAGTCGTGCGCGGGGCGAGAGCAGCAAGGGTCTGCCGTTCTTCAGCCAGCTGATCTGGGGAGGGGGGTTCCCCACGGCCTGGCACTCCAGAGTCACCACGCTGTCCTGGGTGGTCTGCACCTCCCTGGGTACTGTAGTCTCCCCAGAGATAGACGGGGGAACTGCCCCCCCAAAAAACACGTTGGAATAATAGTAATAATAATACTAATACTAATGATCATAATAATAATAATAATAATACAAATGATAATAATAATAATAATAATAATAATAATAATACTAATGCTACTACTACTACTACTAATAATAATAGTAATAATAATAATAATTATAATAATAATAATAACAATAATAATGATAATAGTAATACTAGTAATAATAATAACAATAATAATGATAATTGTAATACTAGTAATAATAATAATAATAATAATAATAATAATGATAATAGTAATAATAATAATAAAGTCACAGATTGCACGGCCTACACATCTCTTTTTAGTCACAATTATTAGCAAAGACATGTCATAATGATATGATATCGTGGGGAGTATAATTTGGGCAAAAGAACATGACAGGAATAACGCAATAAGATTATTTATGTGTCGTTCCATGAACACCTGAGTTTGTTTGGACCTCCTCAATCAAAGCATCACTTTAAATACAAATAAAATAAAAAATACCCTTTTTGCACATATAATAAATAATTTTTCTAACACAAATTATTTTCTAGCACGTCTGCAATAAATTATGAATAAAATATTATAAACACTTCTGTATACAGTCAAATGATTTAGCAAGTCATTCTTTATGGATGAATTTCACTTTTTTGCTTGCAGGTGTTGGTTGGCTAACCTAAAACGAAGAGGGTGTAGATCTTGCTGGTCTGACCAGCAGGATTGACAGCCAAGCAGGTGTACGTCCCAGAATCCTCAGGACTCAGCTGCAGTAAGGTTAGGGTACTGCCGTCAGGGGAGGTGCTGCAACACACACACACACACACACACACACACACAACCGCGCGCACACACACACACACACACACACACACACACACACACACACACACACACACACACACACAACCGCGCGCACACACACACACCCACACACACACACACACACACACACACACACACACACACACACACACACACACACACAGTCAATTTCAACAACTATATCAACAGTAGTTGTTAATAGAAGTTACTTACAGGTCATATTGCTCTTTATATACATTACAATGACCGTGATAGTTCTTTGACCCTTCACTACACATTACCTATCCTGTGTATATTGAAAATGACCCTTCACTTTACATTACTGACATGAGAACACAGTCCGGACCGAGTGAGTGTGACCTACTCTATGTGCTGTGTGTCTGAGCCCTGTAAGGTCTGTCCGTTCTTCATCCAGCTGATCTGTGGACTGGGGGTGCCAGTCACTTTACACTCCAGAGTGAGTTCCTCTCCTGCAGGGGCACTACGCTCAGACGGGAGGGCCGAGTCCATGATGGTGGGAGACACTGAGAATACACATAGGTACATTTAGATAGTGTGTACGAGAAAAAATTCACATTCACATTCTTTTTAATTGCACTATTTTTCTGACTTTTGAGAGATAAACAAAAGGTTATAACCAGAATATTTTTATGCTTATATATATATATATATATATATATATATACTGTAGATTCCGTTTTTTTTATCATTAAATCCTTCACTTGGTATGTTTAAACCATATTTGTCTGTAGAAATATTTCTTACCGTGTACTGTAAGAGAGTAGTCCTTCTGGGTTTGTCCTCCATTGTTCTTGACCTGACAGGTGTAGGTGCCAGCATGGGCTAGGGTGAGAGGCCCCAGCTCCAGCCTGCTCCCCCGGACCGACCAGTGCCACTGTAAGCTGCTCTCTGGAAGAAGAAGAAGAAGAAGAAGAAGAAGAAGAAGAAGAAGAAGAAGAAAACAACGCAACACACGATAATAACATTAGCGACACACGATAATAACATTAGCGACACACGATAATAACATTAGCGACACACGATAATAACGTTAGCGACACATAGTCATAACGTTAGCAACACACGATAATAACGTTAGCTGTACACGATAATAACGTTAGCTGTACACGATAATAACGTTAGCTGCACACGATAATAACGTTATCTTACAAAACCTTTAAAAATAATATTTTATTTAACTCAATCAGAACAGACAGCTATAACAAATCATAATGACAATTTAAATTAGTGTGAATCTTTTCTTTGACATAAAGGAAAGTCACCTCACAGAACAAAAACTACTATAAACTATTGACATGTTCATTTGCTAAATAACCATGAATAAGATGTATCGCTCTGTCCCAATACCTCTGATACAAATACAGATGTTCCCCATCTTAGCCTATCATCCGCCATCTTAGCCTTAGCCGATCATGTTAGCATCTACACACCTGGCCTCTCCCACCTCTCCACTCACCAATAAGAGTCCTGTCTTTGAGCCAGGTGATGCTGGGAGCAGGCGTCCCCGTGGCCTCACATAGCAGGGTGACGCGTGAGCCCAGGTTTCTGGTCAGGTCCTCCCTAACCGGACCATCCAGGACGGGAGGCACTAAGGGAGGCAACAATACATGAGGAAGATTAGGTAAAACGAAACAAAACATCTTCTACACTTGGTTATCCTCAGTAGATACATTTTCTTAAAAATTATTATTATAATAATGTGGCACTGACATAGCAAGATTGTTGTTATAATTCTAATTATAATTTAGATTTCATAGCTAAAGGTAAAAAACAAAACACTGTGTTTTAGCACCTGGAAATCTTAATGAATTGTCAATATGGCAGTGGATAGATGTCTAATAAACTACATTTCCCTGCTCACCGTGTACGGTCACTCTGAAGTTCCTGTCCACCTGGCCTGCCACATTGGACACCTTACAGGTGTAAATGCCACCGTCAGCTACCTGCGTTACCAGAGGAACACAACGTATCTCATGGTTATCAATCAACAACAAAGCCAGGGACAGTTAATACGTTCATAGACCTGTGGTAGATTGTAAATGTTAATCCAGTTGTATTATTGATGACATAGTTGCTGCTGCTATTGTTGTTGTTGTTGTTGTTGTTGTTGTTGATGTTGTTGTTGTTGTTGATGTAGTTGTACCTGTACTCCCACTATCTGGAGCTGGTGCTGGTCCATCTTTAATCCGTTCCCCGGCGCGAGCTGCAGACCGTTCCTGTACCATGTGACCTCGGGCTCGGGTGTGCCCCGTGCCTCACAGCGCAGGGTGACGGACGTGCCCAGCTGAGGGGTCACAACCTCTGACTCGGAATCCAGGCGAGGCTTAAGGGTCGGCAGGACTGTAATAAAAAAAATTTGGTCACTAAAGATCCCATGGCACTTCTGGAAAAGAGTAGGGGTACAACCCGGTGTCCTGGCTAAATTTCCACCCTGGCCTTATATCAATCCAAGCCACCTAATCATCGAAGTGTAATAATTTAGAGAGGGGGGGGGGTGACATCATTCATCATCTGATGAGAGCTAAAATGCATGATTTCAACTTCAATTTGTTTTTAACAATACATAAAATATATATCCAAGTAATTTAGTCACAATCCAATTACACCTTTGTAAAAAACATTTGAATGAATTGACTTCAGTTTGAAATATGAAGTGATTATTATAAGTACAGTATTCACACTGTGATAGATATCTCCAGTATCCAGAGCAGTCAGTGTGCATGTCCTCACCGTAGACACTGAGCAGGATGCTTTTCTGGCCCTGGCCCGCTGAATTGGTGGCCGTGCAGACGTACTGCCCCGCGTCCTCCACTCTGGCCCTGGGCAGCTGCAGCATCTGACCCCCTGCTCACAATGGCAGGACCGTTCAATGTTAAACAGGGCAGAAAAAAAACACTACGGTTTGAACTGAACTCAGCAGTCCACATGGTCACTACCTTAGCGTTGCCGGGTTTCTGAATCACAATAAATTAAATAATTAGAAAATGCAAAATACATTATTAATAATAATAATAATAATAATAATAATAATAATAATAATAATAATAATAATAACAAAAATTACATGAAAAAAGAAAAGAAAAAGGGGGACTCAAAAGACAAGAAAACCAAATATTTCAAAAGCCCACTGATTGGTCGCCTTGTGTTTAGAGAGGGGTGCCGCCATACAGAGAGCCAGAGTGGGGGTGGGGGAGGGGGGGGGGGGGGGAGGGGGGGGCGGGGAGGGGGGGGCAGGTCGTACCAGGCAGGATGTTGATCCCCGAGGTGAACTGGAGCAGCTGTCCGTCTCTGGTCCAGGTGATCTCTGGGGAGGGGAAGGCCTGGACGTCACACAGCAGAGACACCATGTGACCCTGGATCACACTGAGCTCCTCCTCCTTACCGCCCATCACCCGCGGGGGGTCTGAGGGACGAGACTCACCATGAGCACAAACACACAACGTCTAAGAAGCATTCAAAGGGCTGCGGAAAATATGCTCTGATGGGAAAAGAAGACAATTTAATTAGCAAAGGAGAGCAATAGATGTGTAGAGACATTAGGAAGTAATAATGAATATTACAGATCGAAATCAAATATTATTTAGTATGGTATTGTGCAATAAATATTACAGATTGATGTCGAGTAGTATTTGATATGGTATTTGTGCAGTGAATATTACAGCTAGATGTTGAGAAGTATTTTGTATGGTATTTGTGCAATGAATATTACAGCTAGATGTTGAGAAATATTTTGGTATGGTATTTGTGCGGTGAATATTACAGATTGTTATCACACGTAGATATCAACAGACAACTTCTATTAAGCTTTTTAAGGACCGCAGAAAATACCATCTGATGTTTAAAGATTTTCAAAGGAGAGCAATAAACGTGTGGGGATATCAGGAAGTAGTATTTGGTATTGTATTGTGTATTGGATATTACAGTAGACATGTGAGGATATCAGGAAGGAGTATTTGGTATTGTATTGTGTATTGGATATTACAGTAGACATGTGGGGATATCAGGAAGGAGTATTTGGTATTGTATTGTGTATTGAATATTATTTGGTATTGTATTGTGTATTGGATATTACAGATAGTTATCAGACCTTGCACTGAGAGGCTGAAGTGTCTCTCGACGATGCCGACCTTGTTCTCTGCCACACACGTGTAGTCCGCCATGTCAGACACCTGAACACTGAGGATCTGAAACACACAACAGTGTCTGCCATGTCAGACACCTGAACACTGAACACACAAGTATAATATATCAAAATCTAATCAAATCTATTGTGTTTAAAGAGCACATTCAAAACAAGCAGACCAAAGTGCTGTACAATACATTCAAATACAGTATATCAAACATAACCAAAGAAACGGTTTTGACATATACATTATATATGTACTATCTATCTAGTAGTCACACTAGTTAAATCATGGACTTGACTGGCTGCCTTCCTGGCTGAGGTGGTACTGGGCGTCAGTGAATCAATCAATCAATCAATAAATCAATCAATTAATCAATCCACAGTGTAACTAGCTGACCTGTAGCTGAGTGCCTTCCTGGCTGAGGGGGTAATAGGCTTCAGTAAATAAATCAATCAATCAATAAATCAATCAATCAATCATGCAATCAATCAAGCAATCAATCAATCAATCCACAGTGTAACTAGCTGACCTGTATCTGAGTGGGGTCCTGGCTGAGGTGGTACTGGTTCACAGTGTAACTAGCTGACCTGTATCTGAGTGGGGTCCTGGCTGAGGTGGTACTGGTTCACAGTGTAACTAGCTGACCTGTAGCTGAGTGGCGTCCTTGCTGAGGTGGTACTGGGCGTGTAATTAGCTGACCTGTAGCTGTGTGCCATCCTGGCTGAGGTGGTGGTGGGCGTCAGTGTGGAGCCTCTCTCCGTCCCTGCGCCAGTAGACGTCAGGCGCTGGGTGTCCCGTCGCGTGGCAGAGGAGAGAGACAGTGCTGTTGACCACCGCTCCTACGTCCTCCACAAACTCCTCCTCCGATGCCCCTGTGATCACAGGAGGGACTGGGCGGGGCCAGGAGGACACATGCAAAACAGATTCCAATTAAAACAACAAACCAATTAAGATTTCGTAGGATCAGCAACAGATATCCGTCCAAATTTGAGTACTTTTTTTTTTGTAGAGTCAGTTAATCGTTCCTCTTTACCATTGATATGGTCCTTTGTTTAACCAAGAATTGCACCATTGAGATTAAGCTGCATGGAAAATCAATTCAATGTCTATTGAATGATCAACAAGAAACATTTCACAAAATGTCAACATGTAAAAGGTAGAATTTGTATTTTGTCATTTTGCTGACTGACACTCAGTACTCGTGAAGATAATGTGGTAGTCTCACCCAGCACTTCCAGGTCAAAGTGCATGCGGTCCTCTCCAGCTTCATTGACCGCTTGGCACGTGTATTTCCCAGCATCCTCTCTCTGCACGCGGGAGATCTGGAGAACCTGTACACCTGTGGGGAATGGAACCCAACTCAATAATAAAGTTTTTTCCCGTTTGTTTACTACAGCTGACAAGTTCTGGAAAAGGTCTCAGTGAGTCGAACACACAAGATGAAATGTATTGTCCTTAGTTATGCATTGCAGTCTATAAAAAATATACAGTACTGTGCAAACGTTTTAGGCAGGTGTGAGTCTTATAGGAATATATATGTTCCTATAGGAATATATATATATATATATATATATATATATATATATATATATATATATATATATATAAATATTAATTGTTTATTTTTTATCAATTCATTAAATACAAAGTGAGGGAAAAGAAAATCTGTATTAAATCAACATTTCGTGTGACCACCCTTCGTCTTCAAAACAGCATCCCCTGCCTAAAACCTATGCACAGTACTTTATATAGTTCTTACTTTAAACATATACAGTACTGTGCAAAAGGTTTAAGTAGGTGTGATGTCTTTAAAGTTAGAAAAAAACAAAACATAAAAGGATAAATGTTAATTGTTTATTTTTTTTATCAATTCATAAATTACAAAATGAGGGAAAAGCAAATCTGTATCAAATTAACATTTGGTGTGACCACCCTTCGTCTTCAAAACAGCATCCCCTGCCTAAAACCTATGCACAGTACTGTATATAGTTCTTATTTTTAACTTTATATATATATATATATATATATATATATATATATATATATATATATATATATATATATATATATATATAGTGTATATTTAGTATATAGTGTATATATAGTTAACATATAATATGTTATTAGTCATTGAGGGAGCTGCAACCAAGATAAAATCAAATATCGCTAATCCTGAAAAAGAGAATGGAATAAATGTAAAGTGAATAATATGAATGATTAGACAACAAAGAATGACCTCTGACCTGGACGCAGTACCACTCCGTCATCCGTTGAGAGCTTGCGGCCCTCTCGGTACCAGCTGAGTTTGGGTGGGGGGATGGCGTTACTCTCACACGACAGGCTGACGGAGTGACCCAGGACCACCTCTCTCTTCTCCGTCATCTCTTCGTCCTTCTCTCCTTCCTCATCCTCATCTCCTAGGCCCCAGGCTGCCGTGCCGTCACCGCTAATCGCCCGATGGAAGATGGGAGGAACTAGGGAGAAAACACAAAGATCACATGAGTTTAGATTAGTAGTCTGTGACGTGTTCCTCCTTTTCGTCTTTTCGAAGGGAGCCAAGGTTGGCTCAGGTAAATACACATTCACAGACTATTGGAATGAAACAAGCATCCCAATTTAAATGAAGAGGTCTATCTTCTCCCAAACGCATTCTGACGTACTCCACACCTACGCGCCCATCTCTGCTGACCCTTCAGTCTGTTTAAACTGTGGGAGTGGCTTCATCTGACCGAACCTACAACAGAGAAGAGCAGGGGGGTACCGACCCTGGATGGTGACGTGGAAGTCTCTCTTGTCCTCGCCCGCGGTGTTGGCGACCACACAGGTGTACTGTCCCCCGTGGGATAGCCTGGCCCTCTCTATACGGAGGAGGTGACCGTCCTCTCTGATGCCAGCGTGGGAGTTCCCACTCAGCAGCTAGGGGACAGAGAACAGCCATTTTCTTTTATTGAAACAGAGACAAAAACCAGTTAGCATAAGGTTTTTTACAGAACTTCTCTTTTAGGGTTGGTTCAGTTTTAGAGAGAGACATTTAGTTGTTGACATTTTACAATTAATTTTTTCTTTACACATATAATAAAGAAAAAAAGGGCTTTGGTGTAATTTCTTAAAGTTCTTGGTAGAGAATTCGTGAGAGTAAAACAAAATAGATACAATAAGAAGGTATGAAAAAGGTAGCTGGGTAACTGGGGAGAAGACACACCAACCTGTCCGTCTTTGAACCACTGTGTCTTGGGCTCGGGGAAGCCTTTGGCCAGGCAGGAGAGGGTCAGCGAGCCATTGATCCTCACTTTCTCCTCCAGAGTACCCAAGCTCAGAGACGTCGACTCCCTCCCCTCAATCTGCGGTGGAACTGATTGACCAACACAATCAACACATACGGGTCTTTAGAAACGTTATTTTTATTTTATTTTAATAATATTTTTTTGTCTTTTTCTCTCACTCTCTCACAAAAAAACGTAATTCCTTAATACAGGAAACACTCTGTATGCCTTAAAACTATTAACCATCCTTTTGTCAGTAAAAAGAAACCGCATCAATTAAGTCCAGTTTTTTACATTTTTTTTTTACTTTTGGCAAAGTAGAGCATATTCTTTCTTATAAAAAACCCCATCTATCTTCTGTCCAGCCTTACCGAGAACGCTGAGGGAGTAGTGCTTGAGGGCAGAGCCAGCCTGGTTGGTGACTCTGCAGGTGTACAGGCCAGCGCTGTCCCCCTGGGCGGCTCCCAGCTTCAGGGCCCGCCCAGAGCGGGTGTAGGTGAGCTGGGGACTGGACACGATGGGCTGGTTGTCCTTGAGCCAGGTGATGCTGGGCGTCGGGGTGCCCTGGGTCTCGCAGGAGAACACGGTGGGGAAGCCCAGCACCACTGAGATCTCAGAGGTACCACTGGGGCCGCTGATGGTGGGGGGAGCTGGGGAGAGAGACAGGCAGAACGGGGGACCAGGGGACAGGGAGGGAGACAGGCAGAACGGAGGACCAGGGGACAGGGAGGGAGACAGGGAGAACGGAGGACCAGGGGACAGGGAGGGAGACAGGGAGAACGGAGGACCAGGGGACCGGGAGGGAGACAGGGAGAACGGAGGACCAGGGGACAGGGAGGGAGACAGAGAGGGCGGGAGATAAGGGGGCATTTATAAGTATCAGTGGTTATGGAATTGCATGATGGTTTGCTGATTGTTTTACATTAACCCTGTAGCTAAACCACTAAATCAAACTAAGTTAACATTGTGTTTTTCTGTAGTACGGGACAGGGACTGGTCTCACCCTGAACGGTGAGTCTGAACTGCCTGGTCTGCGTGCCGGCGTTGTTTGAGGCCTGACACTGGTAGAGGCCCTGGTCTCTCTGTCTCACCGACGTCACCCTCAGCAACTGACCCTCCTCCAGGAACTCCACGTGGGGGTCCCCATCCCGCGACAGCACCCTGGGGGCACAGAGGAAGAGGAGGAGGAGGAGGAAGAGGAGGTGGAGGAGGAGGAGGTGGAGGAGGAGGAGGGGGTAGAGCGGGGAAATAATCAGTCTGGGAAAATGTCTTCCAAAAATACTGATCACGTTTAGGTTTTCAAAACAAAAACAAAATGCTTTGTGTAAAGGGGGAGCAGGAAGGGGGATAATCAGTCTTGGGATAGAGAAAAAAAATCCTGATCACATTCAGGTTGTCAAAACAGAAAGGCTTAGTTGATTTTTACGAGGACTTTCTTTTTCAATACATTTTGCAGGCCAATCTTTAATTCATCAGCAAACAAAACACACACTCAGATAAGGCTACTTAATTTTGCAGGCCGAAACTGGAACTTTTCATTCGGCACGGAACACGGTTTGCGATTTAAACAGGTTTTACTGAGTAAAGAGAGTATTTTCAAACGCCGTGACTGACTCTCCATCTCGACTCCATTCCACTTTGGGTGCAGGGCTTCCACTGACGCGACACTGGAAGTCCACTTCCTGTCCGAGGATCGCAGCCACGTCCTGAAGCCGGGTCGACCCCGAGATCACTGGTGGGGCTGTGACACACATACACACACACACACACACACACACACACACACACAAGCGAACCCACACACACACACACACACACACACACACACACACACACACACACACACACACACAAATAACACACACACACACACACAAATAAACACACACACACACACACACACACACACACACACACAAATAAACACACACACACACACATACACACACACACAAGCGAACCCACACACACACACACACACACACACACAAATACACACACACACACACACACACACACACAAATACACAGCCACCCAAAAACACACACAACATGAAATCTCTATCAAAACAGTCAACAAACAATCTCAAATCAGATTTTTTTTACTTTCAAAAGAGCTGACATCACACAACAGTAGCAACTGTTGATTTCACAATGTATTTTTTTTCATCGGTGTGATGTTTTCACAATGAGAGGTCACCTTGCACCACTCTATGAATGAGAGGTCACCTTGCACCACAACAGGAATGAGAGGTCACCTTGCACCACTCTATGAATGAGAGGTCACCTTGCACCACTCTATGAATGAGAGGTCACCTTGCACCACTCTGTGAATGAGGTCACCTTGCACACAACAGGAATGAGAGGTCACCTTGCACCACTCTATGAATGAGAGGTCACCTTGCACCACAACAGGAATGAGAGGTCCCCTTGCACCACTCTATGAATGAGAGGTCACCTTGCACCACAACAGGAATGAGAGGTCACCTTGCACCACTCTATGAATGAGAGGTCACCTTGCACCACAACAGGAATGAGAGGTCACCTTGCACCACTCTGTGAATGAGAGGTCACCTTGCACCACTCTATGAATGAGAGGTCACCTTGCACCACAATGTGGTATTCCCGCTTGGCCTCTCCGGCGGTGTTCAGGGCCCTGCAGGTGAACCGGCCTGCGTGCTCGCTCTGCACCCTGTAGATCCTCAGGAGCCTGTTCCCGTTCTGCAGGTACACACCAGGCGTGGACTCCACCTGGACCACAAAAAAAACAAACACATGCAGGTCCTTCAGCAACCACTAGGTGTCTCTGCAGCACCAGATACTCTTATTGCATCGCTGGTATTGCCATGGGAATACGGCCTAATAAATTATATACTATAGGGCCACAGGAATAGTTTAATACAAATATATTTTGTGAGAATTGATGTGAGAGTTTGAATGTAAGATTGTTGACCCACAGGGCGTCCGTCTTTGGTCCAGGTAATGGTAGGGGAGGGGATCCCCAAGGCGTCGCAGCCCAGAGTCAGAGGCTGTTTCTGGACCACAGTCAGGTTCAGTCCCTGGCCATCGCCCTGGATCTCAGGAGAAACTGGGGGAACACAAAAATTCAAATAGCTGTTTGAATTTAAATGTAAATGATCGCCAAGACATGACATTGATAACTATAAATGTTTTTAAAAACACATTTTAAAATGATATGCGATTTTCCTCACAGAATCCACATTCTGGGGATGTAATATTATTAAACAACTTACAATTTAAAGCATAATTTTCTATACTTTTCAGTATTTCTTATATAAATAGCGATTCTTTATTAACAGAATACCTCAGAGCAGAGAAACAGAATAGACCGGAAAACACCATTTAAAGACAACACCAAAAAGCCCAAATCATTTCAGCTATATTTTATAATATTATCTACGTTTAGTCTTATATTATCGAATAGTTTCTGAGGAAACTCACCATTGACTTTCAACCTGGTCTTCCTCTCGACAGAGCCCGCCTCATTGGTCGCCACACACTTGAAGTCCCCGCTGTGACTGGCAGATGCCGAGCCAATCACAAGAGAGCCGTCCGGGGCCACCGAGAGATCTGATTGGTGGGTGTGTACCTCGAGGCCGTTCTTGAACCAACGCACCTTGGGAGGCGGTGAACCTGTGAGTGAGTGAGTGAGTGAGACAGCGAGAGAGCGAGTGAGTGAGTGAGCGAGAGTGAGTGAGTGAGTGAATGAGTGAGTGAGTGAGTGAATTAATGAGTTAATAAGTAAGAAGGGGAGAGAGACATTGTTTAATTAATTTCAATAAAATTCCTACAGCTTTCTCCAAGACTGAGCACTTAAAACCAAGGGCATTTCCTAGAAACTGGTTGAACTTTCTGTCTTCAGAGCTTGAAACGAGCTTCATTATCATCGGTCATGGTCGACAGACCTAAGAGGACACTGGAGTCTTTTAACTTCTCCCGGCTGGTCGACTCAACGGCCAAGTGGCCCAGAACGCGGAGAGCGGGGCGCTGCATTTGTCCGTGGGGACAGAGAGAGGGGAGTCCATGCCAAAAAGGGGGGGTTACCGAGAGCCTATCGGCCTCTGAGCGGAGCTCCACATCTCAAGGTCAGGGCCACACGCAGCAGCACACAAAACGCCAGAGGTAGTAGCATATTTTAGGACAAAGTTTCAGATTTACAGCGTGGGCGTAGGGGGTGAGGGGAGGGAGGCAGAGAGGACAGGAGTGGCTGAAGCGGCAGCTCAAAGCATGGATGTGAAGGTTCGGCTTCCCCAAACAGACGTGCTAGCAGCTTTACTACGCGAGAGAGGGATGGGGAGAGGAGGAACGAGGGATGGGGAGATAAAGGGATGGAATGTAAGGGAAAATAAAAGCTTAAGAGGGAACTTGTTATGTTCGGAGTGAAAGTGCTAAAAGGGACTCTTGAGACTTTCCCGTTGGTGAGCTGACCTAAGACAAAGAACTGACTGACTGACACACAGTATAGTGGATCAGGAACCAGCAGCTACAGTAAGGAAAACCCTACAGTACTGACTGACTGACACACAGTATAGTGGATCAGGAACCAGCAGCTACAGCGAGTAAAACCCTACAGTACTGACTGACTGACACACAGTATAGTGGATCAGGAACCAGCAGCTACAGCGAGTAAAACCCTACAGTACTGACTGACTGACACACAGTATAGTGGATCAGGAACCAGCAGCTACAGTAAGGAAAACCCTACAGTAGTATAAACCTACACAAACTAGTAAAGAAACTAGGTATATAAACTATAGCAGTACCTGCCTATGACTACCTATACAAACCTGTACAGACCAATAAGAACTGAACTGACTGACTGACACACAGCATAGTGGATCAGGAACCAGCAGCTACAGCGAGTAAAACCCTATAGAAATGACTTACCTAAACCTTAACTTATTAACACTAGCACCTATACAGAAACTATATCCATTACAATAGCACCTATATAAACGACTACTTACATAAACCTTAACTTATACAAACTAGTACCTATACAGAAACTATATCCATTACAATAGCACCTATATAAACCATTACTTATATAAACCTTAAATTATACAAACTAGTACCTATACAGAAACTATATTAATTACAGCAGCACCTTTAAAAATGACTACCTACATAAACTTTAACCTACACAAACTAGTACCTATAAAGAAACGATATCAATTACAGCAGCTCCTATAGAAACGACTCCCTATAGAAACCTATACAAACCTGTACAGACCCATAAGCATCATCCCTGCCAAAAATAACCATGAAGCTTATTGATGCATGTAAAATGTACAAGTCATACACTATAAACCTATTTGAATATGTGTACGGAATCCATTTCCCTTCAAGGTGTGTTGGGCGGGGGGGGGGGGGGTTGTCCATGCCAAACAAACGATACTCCACCCCTCTGGTTCAAACAGCACAGAGCCGTGCGGAGCAGGAAGTAGCATGGGGGTAACGTTATCATCCCAGCCCCCGAGCGGAACACATGCTTACACTTTAGAACTCTGACTCAAACGCCATTATCTCACCACTAGAGAGGAAATGCAAACAGATGGCTTGTTTAGATGTTACAAAGATCTCGTTAAAGACCTTCGAATCCGTTCGCTGGGAGCGCAGCAACTCTCCCCATTATCCGTCACCCTGCTCCCCTCCTCACCTCATCCACTCCTCCCCACCTCTAAAAAAACACCGCCTTTGCTCTCTTAAGAGGGAATAGGACTCACATAATGTTTCTGTTTGTGCATTAATAACCTCTTTCCCACAGCAGAGTCTGCCTTTTATCTCCCAAAAACCCAGATCCCCGGGTATCGAACGGAGGAGCCAGGACTGTGTTTCCGGGAATTAGCTGCTTCTCATCAGGAGGCCTGGAGGCTGGGGATGGAGGATCATCTCCTGATGGAGCGACGGCTCGATTAAAGAGACTTTTACATTCTCCCATACGTCTATCTGTATGTGATGCTCTTCCTCATCCTCTTCGTCCTCCTCCTCCTCTTTTCTCCCCGTTCCCCTTTCCTCCTCTTCATCCATTCATCCTTAACCATTTCCCCTTGTCTCCAGCTACCAAAGCCCCCCCCCCCCCCCTTTAAAGACACCGCTGCCCCCCCCACCTCCACCCCCTCGGCAGCAGATACAGCAGCTACAGTCTATAATTAGGATTCCTCTAACAGCAGGCCACAGTGCTGAGGGAGGAAAGCAGATGTTGGGTCGTGAGCAGCAAGGCAGACAGACAGGCACACAGACAGACAGACAGACAGGCAGGCAGGCAGGCAGGCAGGCAGGCAGGCAGGCAGGCAGGCAGGCAGGCAGGCAGGCAGACAGACAGACAGACAGACGGACAGGTGGACAGACAGACAGACAGATAGATAGATAGACAAGCAGAGAGAACGACAGACAGACATGCAGGGAGACAGACAGACATGCAGGTTGAGAGACAGGTAGGGAGACCCACAAGGACACGGGTAGTGCAATAGGCAGACAGACAGACAGACAGACAGACAGACAGACAGACAGACAGACAGACAGACAGGCAGGCAGGCAGGCAGGCAGGCAGACAGACAGACAGGCAGGCAGGCAGGCAGGCAGACAGGCAGGCAGGTAGACAGGCAGGCATACAAACAGACTGAGAAAATGATATTCCAGCTGTTGCCTCCTATCTGTGACAGCTCGTCCTAAAGCTCACTTTCCCTGTCTGTTGCCATGGCAGGGTTCCAAACAAAACAACACCTATTCATATAGTTAGGACAGGCTTAGTGGGATCTCATTACACTGGGCACAGACACAAACATGTTGCCATACAAACAAAGAAGCAAACACACATTGTCAGAGTTAAGAAAGCAAGTACACACAGGCACAAACACACACACACACACACACACACACACACACACACACACACACACACACACACACACACACAGAAAGGCAGATATGTGTGAACTCACATCTAACCCCCCCTGTTTTGATAAAGACGCATTCGGGATTCCACAACAAAAGAGCCTGTGCTACACCGCTGTCACAAACACGCTGAAATATTACGACAAAAATATTTTTGGCTAAAATATGTGACTAAGTGCTGCAAAAATGAGAAAAGCAGGGCTTTTAAAGGTGGCAAGGGCACGGACACTTTGTTCTCAGAGTTTACACGGGGACGCCTTGGAGGATAGCGGAGGTTTTTACGTCCAGAGAACCAACCTTTGTCCTACATCTAAAGAGACACATTGCTCAGGGAATAAAAAAAAATAAATAAATAAAATGTAGCCCCGTTAAATTTATACCTGAAACGAGATTAACTTGGCCTCGTTTAGTTTTAGTCACCCTTGCTGCGTGTCTTTTCTGGGACAACAGCGATGAACGGACTGACACACACACACACACACACACACACACACACACACACACACACACACACACACACACACAGAGAGACAGAGACAGAGACAGAGACAGAGACAGAGACAGAGACACAGACACAGACACAGACACAGACACAGACACAGACACAGACACAGACACAGACACACACACACAGCCCTCCTTGTATCTCCTGGTCTGACTCCGCTATGAATCATGTCTCGTACCTTCAGCGGGGCAGGGGATGATGACTTTGCTCCCGGCCACTTTCTCCATGATGGCGTCTCCAGGCTCGGCGAAGGAGGGAGTGTCTGATGGGACAAATCAAAGTTGGGCTGTCAGCGATGATGAACGAGGGACACGGGTAGAGGTGGAGAGAGAGGGGGAACAAAGTTAAATGGAGAAAGTAGGAAGGTGGGTTTTTTCCCCGTTTGGTCTTTACTTTAAGTAGCTGCCGACTTGTGAAGATCAAATCTATGTGATCCTAACCCCATGTTAAATTACAAAAAGAAAGCGTCCAGCTATTTAGATGATTTTTTTTCTTTTTACATGTACAGGGTATTGGAATAGGGAACATCTCGGTAATATGCAGGTTTGAGATGCAAGGGCTTCATTATAATCTGACAGCCTTAAATTAATCTAATCTCACTCTTCTAATTCATCTCAAATTCAATTCATTCACATGTTGCTGGGGGTTAGCGAAGGGTTAATCTTAAGGAAGGGTGAGGGGGGGGGGGTTTGTTTCTTTCGCCACGTCTGTGTGAGTCCCGACCGGCACCCCCCCAACAGTCACTTGCTCGTTACCAGCAGGTTCTTACTTCCAGAAACCGACCGCTCAGTAAATAGTGACCTCTGGGGGTTCAAAGGTCAACCCAATAAAACTCACAAACAGACTAAAATTATACTCTTGTTTCTTTGGGGAATCCTAGATATCTAAATATTATTAACAGAGCTTCCTATTATAGGATGCGGGTGGGTCTGTCCTTAAATCCTCCTGAGCTCCAGGAAGGACACTGTGACAGTCATAGAGCACGGCTGAGAGGGAAGGAACTATGCTGCATTAGAGGGGGCTCATCACACACGCTGCTGCCGCTGAGGCAAAGGACCCATGTCTTTAAGGTTTAGGAATCTCACTTCTCAGGGAAATGTCTTTTTGGCTGATATACAGACATGACGGTTCTCCAGGACTCACGCAGTACTTCCAGGCTGACCTCCATGGCGTCCTCTCCGGCGTTGTTCCTGGCCACACAGCGATAGCTACCCTGGTCGGCCAGACGGACCGCCTGGATCCTCAGCGCCGCAGGGTCGGCCGCGGCAACGGGGAGTCCGTTATGGAACCAGCTGAGCTGGGGGCGGGGCTCACCGTGCACCACGCACGGAAACGTCACCGTCTGACCAATCAGAGCTTTCAGCAGGGAGGGCCCCGTGTGGATCTTTGGCTTGGCTGCCAGGACAGAAGAACAATCAAACAAGATTGAAATATACTGTATATAATATATCTTGGGAGAGTGGACGATAGTCTTTCAAGCCTATTTACAGCCTAGGATATGTTGAACATGCCAAACAATTGCCAATATTTCATAATGTACCAAAATAAAAATCAAATTGTGTTGTTTTCTAATCTATCTATTAGACTTTTTTTTAAAACTTTATCAAGTTAATCGCCGTGGCAACCTACTCAGAGACAGAGCTGGTTACCTTGAACGTGTAAGTCGTAGCTGAGGGTCACGTTGCCCGCTGCGTTGGAGGCGGAGCAGGAGTAGAGCTTACTGTCAATCAGTCGGACATCTGTAATCTTCAGCGAGCCCGAGGGCAGCACAGTGAACCTGGGGAGTTGAAGGTAAGGGGTCAGGGGTCACAAGTAAAGAAAGAAAAAAAAGAAAAGAAAAAGCTCATTCAACGGGCGACCACAACACTTGATTTTGTTGTTGGAGTCTGTTGTTTGTTTTTTTCAAATATACTCCACTGCTGAAGGCTGGTATACTATATTAAACAATTCATGGATCTGAGGGTGCATTAAAATGCTTTTGATATTTGATTCCAAACAAATTACCACGATTAGATTTGATTAATCAGGTCTATTAGCATGACATGTTAGTACACAAGATCTGCCCAAAATGATTTAACTCAGCTCATGCGTGATGGGCAACTGTGAGTAAAGCTGTTTGGTTGTACGCTGTGTTTTCCGAACATGGTTATTAAGTCTCATTTGCTTCAAATAGTACTGAAATAAATGGAGAAAACAGAATCAAAGAGCATAGGCTGATTCGCTTCAGTAGCTTTGCAGCTGTGTCAAAGCATTCTGTCTCAAATATAAACATTAGGCGAAAGATATATTCCAGATAAGTGGTTCTGCCTAGCAACTCTAAGATAACAATAACAATGTTCTTCATAAAGTTGAAAACGAGCTGGAACGCAACGATTACTTCTCTATTTCAACACAGAACATGTGGCTGAACTACCTGTGACACACACACACACACACACACACACACACACACACACACACACACACACACACACACACACACACACACACACACACACACACACACACACACACACACACTTCTTCAATATAAACAGGCGCAGGAGGAAAGGGTAACACACACCATTAGAAAAGACCACTGACTACCATGGTGGATCTGAACTTTGCAGACTGCTGTACAGACACACACACACACACACACACACACACACACACACACAAACATGTATAAACACACACTAACACATCCTAACACACACACTAACACACACACACACTCTCAAACACACACAAGGGGGAAATACCCCAATCCTCCGCCACATTTATCAATCCTCCTACCCCCTACCTGCTTCTCGACACATTGGTGTTATGCCATCTGTGTACGCAGACTGACTGACACAGGGTGACTGACACAGGCTGACTGACACAGGGTGACTGACACAGGCAGACTGACACAGGCTGACTGACACAGGCTGACTGACACAGGCTGACTGGGACAGACTGACTGGGACAGGCTGACTGGGACAGACTGACTGACACAGACTGACTGACACACACTGACTGACACAGGCTGACTGGGACAGACTGACTGACACAGACTGACTGACACAGGGTGACTGACACAGGCTGACTGACACAGGCTGACTGACACAGGCTGACTGACACACACTGACTGACACAGGCTGACTGGGACAGACTGACTGGGACAGACTGACTGACACAGGCTGACTGACACAGGCTGACTGGGACAGACTGACTGACACAGGCTGACTGACACAGGCTGACTGACACAG